>JAJEJO010004528.1:368113-494395 GCA_020662805.1 Glaucomys volans
AGGAAGGAAGGAAGGAAGGAAGGAAGGAAGGAAGGAAGGAAGGAAGGAAGGAAAGAATATTTAAATTAAGTAAAACAAGAGATCTTCTTTTCCCAATAATCAAATATTCTGTACTTCGTCCTTCTTGAACCAAATGATTCTGCATATGCACTTCAATAGTAATCAATGTGCAGATTTGAAGGCAGGAATAGACACTGGATTACATTCCAGACTAATGCTCTCATGAACTGGGGTCAGTATTGCTAAGCAATAGGGAGGAACAAAGTGCACAATGAGGATGAGGAGGCAATGACAGTGCTGGTAATTACCCAAATTTCAACAGACTCTTTCTCAGAGTACCAAACAGTCTCTGTTATAGGGGGAAATGAACACAATCAGCAGAGCAACCATCTCTCAATTCTATAGCAGTCAAGGTTCACTTCCCAATACCACCTGTCTTTTATAAAAAGTACATTTAGCAACCTACAAGGATTTTAAAATCTAATTCTTTAAAATCTAGAAAGTGACTGATTTGTGTTAAGAGGAGGAAAAAGACTCAATCTCAAATGATTTACTCTGAAAAGTCTTTCTTACCTTTTTTTTGGAGGTGGGGGAGTGTTATGGGCTGAACTGTGTCTTCCTCTACCTCCTTCATATGTTGAAATTCCATCCCCCAATACGTAACCCTATTTGGAGAGGAGAACTTGAAAGGGATGATTTGGTTAAAATCAGTATTGGGCTCTTAACATTACCAGGTGTTCTTGTAAGAAAAGGAAGAGACATCAGGGGTGAAAATGCAAAATGGAATGAACATGTGAAGAAGTAGCAAGAGGGCAGCCATCTGCAAGCCAGGAGAGAGGCCTCAGAGGAAAGCAACAGAGGTCTCCACCTTGCTCTCTGATTGTCAGCCTCCAGAACTGTGGGGAAATTAATTTCTGTGGTTTAGCCTACCTAGTCTGATATTTTGAAATGGCAGTCCTAGCAGAGTGTTTGCTTTTCATATCATTAAATTTTGGATCATTGATTCCACTCATTTCTGTTTTTGTTTCTTAACATGCCTTTGCTAGGTGCATTCTATTTCTGGTCTAGAACTTTATCCTGTCGTTGCTTATATTTTTTTTAATATGGCTATTTCTTTTTGGAGATTACAAAATCAAGCTGTGTCTTCTAGCCCTTTAATTTTGGATTTTTAATTACAGTGAGAAGTACTGATTTCATGGAAGGAAATTATTATTTTGCTAGTGTTAAAGGGATACTCATCACACTACATGAGATTGATGTATTTCTCAGCACCAATGGATTATATAATGCTACTAGGAAGTTTTTAAATTTTTACACTATTCTAGGACTGATAATTTTCCTTCCAACCTGCAGACGTTTTCAGGTTCAGATCTATGAGCCTGTAAACTCATCACAGTGATTTCTTTCTAATATTTTTTGTTTATTAGCTTAACTTTTTCTTCTGGGGCCTTGAGGACATGCCTATTTCTTTTCATTTCATTCCATCATAAGCCCAGTTCATATAAAGTATAAATTAAATATCTCTTTTTAATTGCGTGCTGAGTTTTCGGTCTTGAATGTGTCAGTTATGACTGCCTGTATCTAAAGAACTGAAGTATGTTATCATCAAATAAAATAATGGGCAGGAATGTTAGTTTGAAATGTTCTTTTTCCCCTCTGTTCCCATTAAAGTTGGTTTTGTTCTTTGTCAGAGAAAAGGGAAAGAAATAAAAGGCAAAGCTTTGGACTAGAATTGTGTCCCCAGAGGAACTGACTCAGCTTCGCATGGCCCTAGAGAAAACAGTTATGAAATCATGGCTGGCCTTAAAAGTTGAACAAGATTTGGATTTCTATTCTACATTCTTTGATTCTATATCATATGATCGATACCTTTACCTAAACTTTCTCTTGTGTTTGTGAAATGGCTATAATAATTCTTCTGTCTCAAGTATCTGAGAAGTCTATTACCAAAATCACTGACAATATCACAGAGGAGGGCCTTTGTACCCTCAGAATAATTTTAAATAAAAATTAAATAAGTTTGACTCTATCCCAATCATTGATTCCTGCTTTTATTTCTTGCGCTTTGGGAGTCATGTTAAGGAAATCCGGGCCTAGGCCAACATGAAGAAAATTTGGACCTATTTTCTCTTCTATTATGTGCAGAGTCTCTGGTCTAATTTCTAGGTCCTTGATCCATTTTGAATTGAGTTTTGTACAGGGTGAGAGATATGGGTTTAGTTTCATTTTGCTGCATATGGATTTCCAATTTTCCCAGCACCATTTGTTGAAGAGGCTGTCTTTTCTCCATTGTATGTTTTTGGCTCCTTTGTCAAGTATGAGATACCTGTATTTATGTGGGTTTGTCTCTGTGTCCTCTATTCTGTACCATTGATCTACCTGTCTATTTTGGTGCCAATACCATGCTGTTTTTGTTACTATTGTTCTGTAGTATAGTTGAAGGTCTGGTAATGTGATACCCTCTGCTTCGCTCTTCTTGCTAAGGATTGCTTTAGCTATTCTGGGTCTCCAAAGGAAACAATCAGCAATGTGAAGAGAGAGCCTTCAGAGTGGGAGAAAATCTTTGCCACACACACTTCAGATAGAACACTAATCTCCAGAATCTACAAAGTGCTCAAAAATCTTTACACCAAGAATACTAATAACCCAATCAATAAATGGGCCAAGGAAATGAACAGACACTTTACAGAAGAAGATCTACAAGCAAGCAACAGATTTATGAAAAAAATCTTCAACATCCCTAGTTATAAGAGAAATGCAAATCAAAACCACCTTAAGATTTCATCTTACCCCAATTAGAATGTCTTTTATTAAGAATACAGGCAACAACAGGTGTTGGTGAGGATGTGGGGAAAAGGGTACACTCATACATTGCTGGTGGGATTGCAAGTTGGTGCAGCCACTCTGGAAAGCAGTGTGGAGATTCCTTAGAAAACTTGGAATGGATCCACCATTTGACCCAGCTATCCCATTCCTTGGCCTATACCCAAAGGACTTAAAATCAGATTACTACAGTGATGCAGCCACATCAATATTCATAGCTGCTCAATTCACAATAGCTAGATTGTGGAACCAACCTAGATGTCCTTCAATAGATGAATGGCTAAAGAAACTATGGTATATATACACAATGGAATATTACTCAGCCATAAAGAAGAATAAAATTATTGCATTTGTAGGTAAATGGATGATGTTGGAGACTATTATGCTAAGTGAGATTAGCCAATTCCAAAAATCTAAAGGCAGAATGGTCTCTCTGATATATGAATGATGATGCATAATGTGGGGTGGAATGATGGCAAGAATGGAGAAAGGATAGAGAGCATTGAGGGAAGGGAGGGGTGGGGTTGAGGTTGGAGGGTAAGAATAATAACAGTATGTATGACAGACATAATTGCCCTGTGTACATGTATGAATGCACAGATGGGGTGACTCTACATTGTGTACAACCAGAAAAACAATTGCTGTACTCCATTTGTGTTCAATGAATCAAAAAATTAAATAAAAAGAAAAAAAATTAAATAAGGTAAAATTGTAAATATGTTTGAATCTTTTCATTATCTTTCTAACTATTCTACTTAATTTCTTTTACTTTTCCTGTGGAAGGAAATGCTAACTGAAACTTCTTGGTGATTGTATACCAAGAATGAACAATACTTCAGAATGTGAGATATTTCTATTTGTTATGAAGTTCTAGTTCAGAACTCCTTCTAGAAAAACATAATGGCATTTAAAAATTAACCCAGATTTTAATAACACTTTAAATCAATGGGAAAAAAATCCACAGGAGAGTTTAAACATTTAAACCTCAGAAATATCAATGAGAACCATAAGCTAATTAAATTAGCGATTTTAGAATCTTATATAATCTATCTTTATGTAAATGTTTTCCAAAGCAGGAAATGAATTCACTTCTTGGCGACAATTACCCAGCCCTGCAATCTTAATTTGAATCAATAGTATATTAAAATAGTGCAATCCTGCCTTGCTTTTTTTTCTTTATTGAAAATTCTAAAATCACTTGTTTTCAAATCTAGTACTCTTTTTTAGAGAAAGGTTCATTAGAGATTTTTGCGTAATGGTATGATGCAAATGAAAGAAATATTTTTATAGCAAATATGCTTTCAATAGTTATTTATTTATTTCTCCAACTCTAAGATTTCATGTGTGTCAATTATAAGGTCCAGTCATGATCACTAACAGGACACACTTTATTAGAAAAGATCATTAGATATGACCTCAGCAATGATTACTTTTAAGCAATACTTCTGCAATCTGACATTGTAAAGAAAATATAATTAGTGGTTACTGTAATTTTTCACATTATGCTTCACCTAAGCTCAATATTTCATATGAACATGTTGTTTTCTAAACAAATTAAGTCATCATTAGCTAATGGACGCACTCTTACTGACTCTACTTCTGGTATATATTTTCAAAATAGGGCTACAGTTTAATGGTCTTTAATCACAATGACCAGGCTGTAGAGAAGGACTTTTCTCCACTTGTGTAGATATATGATACTGAAGCAGTGAACACTGTACAATGTAAGTTAAACTGTTAGACCTCCCCCCACACACACACATATATATAATATTTTTAAAAGACAAGCACTTAATTAGGCTGAACGTCAGATAAAATCAGAGAAGTATAAAAATTCAGAATGCTTCTTAGTTACATAGAGATAAAAGATCTTTCAGATTTTTGCCCATAAAGGTTCCCTGATTGATCTCTTAAAAATACTGCTGTGTCCCGTGTTTCCAACTTCAAAGATGGCTCAAAGCTTAAAATGCTGTGGACATGTCTAATTTAATATTTAGCACAGTGAATTGAAATTAGAAATTCTGAAATCTCTGTCAATGGTGGAATTGTGGTTTAAATGAAGAGATGGAGGAGAGGGAGTGAAGAAGCTGCCCAAACCTTTCAACAACTCCTTATTTGTGATGAAAGGTATCACAGCTATCCTGTCTGGGTTTGCAGAATAAATAGCTTCAATTTCCACCACTGACTGTGTTTGTAGTTGGATAACAAAGAATTCATGTGATTTATGTGATAGTCACTAGGTTCAATCCAATAAAATAATTAGTCAATGTAGTTGGAATACTATATATGAAACCTTTTTAAAAATTAATAGGTTATATACTCCTCTCTCACCATTGGACAAGCAAAAATTGAATAGAGAAACCATAGATCTCAATAACACAATCAATAATTTAGACTTAACAGACATATATAGAATATTCCATCCATCAAAAAGCAAATACACTTTCTTCTCAGCAGCTCATGGATCCTTCTCTAAAATAAACCATATGTTATGCCACAAAATTACACTTAAATACAAAAACATAGAGATACTACTTTGTATTCTATCAGATCGTAATGGAATGAAATTAGAAATCAATGATAAAGTTAAAAACAGAAACTACTCCAACACCTGGAGATTAAATAATATGTTATTGAATGATGCCTGGATAACAGAAGACATTAGGGGGGAAATAAAAAAAATGTTAGAGGTCCACAAGAACAAAGATACAACATATCAAAATCTCTGGAATACTAGGAAGGCAGTGCTAAGAGGAAAATTCATTGCATGGAGTGCATTCAATAAAAGAATGAAAAGTCAACAAATAAATGACCTCACATTACAGCTCAAAGCCCTAGAAAAAGGAACAGATCATCACCAAAAGTAGTGAAGACAGGAAATAATTAAAATCAGAGCGGAAATCAATGAATTTGAAACAAAAGAAACAATTCAAAAAATTGACAAAACAAAAAGTTAGTTCTTTGAAAAAATAAACAAAATTGATAAACCCTTAGCCACACTAACGAAAAGGAGAGAGAAAATCCAAATTACTAAAATTCGTGATGGAAATGGAAATATTACAACAGACACTATTGAAATACAAAACATAATTGGAAGCTATTTTGAAAATTTATATTCCAAAAAAATACAAAACCTGGAAGACATCAATAGGTTCCTAGAGGCATATGAGCCACCCAATCTGAATCTGGAGGACATACACAACTTAAATAAATTAATTTCAAGCAATGAAATAGAAGAAGTCATCAAAAGCCTACTAACAAAGAAAAGTCCAGGACCAGATGGATTCACAGCCGAGTTCTACAAGACCTTCAAAGAGGAGTTCATTCCAATACTCCTCAAAGTATTCCATGAAATAGAGGAGGAGGGAACCCTTCCAAACTCATTCTATGAACCTAATATCATCCTGATACCAAAACCAGACAAAGACACATCGAGGAAAGAAAATTTCAGACCAATATCCCTAATGAACATAGATGCAAAAATTCTTAACAAAATTTTAGCAAATGGCATACAAAAGCATATTAAAAAGGTAGTGCAACATGATCAAGTGGGTTTCATCCTGGGGATGCAAGGGTGTTTCAACATCCAGAAATCAATAAATGTAATTCACCAAATCAACAGAGTTAAAGGCAAGAACCACATGATTATTTCAATAGATGCAGAAAAAGCATTTGATAAAATACAGCACCCCTTCATGCTCAAAACACTAGAAAAAATAGGGATAGTAGGAATGTTCCTTAACATTGAAAAGGCTATCTATGCTAAGCCCACAGCTAACATCATTCTAAATGGAGAAAAATTGAAAGCATTCCCCCTGAGAACTGGGACAAGGCAGGAATGCCCTCTTTCTCCACTACTAATCAACATCATCCTTGAAACTCTAGCCAGAGCAATTAGACACACCAAAGAAATTAGAGGAATAGGAATAGGAAAAGAAGAGCTCAAACTCTCTGACAGCAAATCATGTCATTTGCTGATGACATGATTCTCTATTTAGAAGACCCTAAAAGTTCCACCAGAAAACTTCTGAAACTCATAAATGAATTCAGTAAAGTAGCAGGATATAAAATTAATGTTCATAAATCTATTGCATTTTTATTCGTAAGTGATGCATCCTCTGAGAGAGAAATTAGGAAAACTATACCATTCACAATATCCTAAAAAAAAAAATAAAATACTTGGGAATCAATCTAACAAAAGAGGTGAAAGACCTCTACAATGAGACCTACAGAACACTAAAGAAAGAAATTAAAGAAAATCTGAGAAGATGGAAAAATCTCCATGTTCTTGGATAGGCAGAATTAATATTGTCAAAATGGCCATACTACCAAAATTCAATGCAATTCCAATTAAAATCCCAATAATGGATCTCATAGAAATAGAGCAAGCAATCATGAAATTCATTTGGAGGAATAAGAGACCCAGAATAGCTAAAGCAATCCTTAGCAAGAAGAGCGAAGCAGGGGGTATCACAATACTGGACCTTCAACTATTCTACAGACAATAGTAACAAAAACAGCATGGTATTGCCACCAAAGTAGACAGGTAGGTCAATGGTACAGAATAGAGGACACAGAGACAAACTCTCATAAATACAGGTATCTCATACTTGACAAAGGAGCCAAAAACATACAATGGAGAAAAGACAGCCTCTTCAACAAATGGTGCTGGGAAAACTGGAAATCCATATGCAGCAAAATGAAACTAAACCCACATCTCTCACCCTTTACAAAACTCAACTCAAAATGGATCAAGGACCTAGGAATTAGACCAGAGACCCTACACATAATAGAAGAGAAAATAGATCCAAATCTCCATCATGTTGGCCTAGGACCAGATTTCCTTAACATGACTCCCAAAGTGCACGAAATAAAAGCAGGAATCAATGATTGGGATAGAGTCAAACTAAAAACCTTTTTCTCAGCAAAGGAAACAATCAGCAATGTGAAGAGAGAACCTTCAGAGTGGGAGAAAATCTTTGCCACACACACTTCAGATACAGTACTAATCTCCAGAATCTGCAAAGTACTCAAAAATCTTTACACCAAGAATACTAATAACCCAATCAATAAATGGGCCAAGGAAATGAACAGACACTTTACAGAAGAAGATCTACAAGCAATCAACAGATTTATGAAAAAAATCTTCAACATCCCTAGTTATAAGAGAAATGCAAATCAAAACCACCTTAAGATTTCATCTTACCCCAATTATAATGTCTTTTATTAAGAATACAGGCAACAACAGGTGTTGGCGAGGATGTGGGGAAAAGGGTACACTCATACATTGCTGGTGGGAGTGCAAGTTGGTGCAGCCACTCTGGAAAGCAGTGTGGAGATTCCTTAGAAAACTCTAAGATTTCATCTCACTCCAGTCAGAATGGTAATCATCAAGAACAGCAATAAATGTTGGTGAATATGTGGGGGAAAAGGTACGCTCATACATTGCTGGTGGGACTGCAAATGGCTGTAACCACTATGGAAAGTAATATGGAGAATCCTCAGAAAACTTGGAATGTTACCACCATTTGACCCATCTATCCCACTCCTCACTTTATACCCAAAGGATTTAAAATCAGCATACTACAGTGATGTGGCCATGTCGATTTATAGCAGCTCAATTCACAATAGCTAAACTATGGAACCAACCGAGATGTCCTTCAACAGATAAATGGATAAAGAAAATGTGGTATATATATTCAATGGAATATTACTCAGCTTTAGAGAAGAATGAAATTATGGCATTTGCTGACAAATGGATGAGGTTGGAGAATATCATGCTAAGCAAAATAAGCCAATCCCAAAAAACCAAAGGTCAAATGTTTTCTCTGATAGGTGGATGCTAATTCATAATAAGTGGACAGGGGACAGCACTAGGGAAGAATAGAGTTAGGTAGAGGAAAATGAAGGGAGGAAAGGGAATATGGAGATAGGAAGCACAGTAGAATGAAACAGACATTATTACCTTATGTACATATATGACTGCATGACTGATGTGATTCTACAACATGTACAATCAGAAAAAATTAGAAATTATACACCATTTATGTATCATATATCAAAGTGCATAAATGCATTCTACTATCATGTATAACTAATTAGAATAAATTAAATTTTTTTTAAAAAAGAAAGTGACAATTCTCTTGACATCCTAAGGGATCACAAGATGCTCTTTTAAACAGCATCCTAGGTACAAGCAACTTTTGAAGATTGCATATTTAATGTTGTAAATGTTCATATGTTTTCTTTACAATGAATTATGTATTTCTCATAAATCTATTTTGTTAACACTATATATTCTCAGTAGCATCCATATCCACAGGCTGAGTAATAAAGTGGTACAACAAGATAATGAAATATCACAAAGCACTAGTACTGCTTCCTTGGGGCAAGCTGGTCAGTGGAAACAGCAAAAGAGTTAAGTTCTGTGCATAATCTGCATCACCAAACTGAATGACATAATCCTACTTAGAGAATCTTTTATTTGGGGTACAAATAAAAGATTGGCAATATCTGTTATATCCCAATTGGCAATATCTGTTAAATATCCCAATTGGCAATATCTGTTAAAAAATGATGTCATTATTTTTCAAAGCATTTGACTGTATCCACTACACCTCAGGTAAAATATGCCAAAAAGTGAGGGTGATGAAATGCTTTCTTTGATGGCACACAGAAGTAGTGTCATGTTAAGTTAACTAGTCCTCCTTCTGCTTAAACTTACAATTGATTAATGAAACTTTGTTAAGGTAGCATGCTTTAAGATGTTTTTCCATACTCTATTCTTTGGCATCATGCTATTATTCATAGGTATCATATTTAGAAATGACTTACATGCAAGAAACCTTAATATAATTCTGTTGAATCAGATTTGGTGATGGCTTCTTAACCGAAAGCATCTTATAATCACCCCCATCTATTTCTTTGTATGTACAGTAATCTATAGGAAGTTCCAAAGTAAAATACAGAGGTCATCAAGAATTATCAGAATAGCCTCAGAGTTTTGTCAACATTATTTACTAAAATCTTTATCAAAAATTGTGTCAACATGCCAAAGACTAGAGTACCTTTTGATCTCTTAACTTGGGGAAGAAAATTTAGAATTTATGGCACTGCTGATGAACAGGTTTCCCCCTCTCTGTAGCTGCATTACAATGGAGCATCCAGTTTGGGATGGGTAAAGAAAGTAATCTTCAGCATGACTCTTCCTGAGGGCAGTGATGACCTCTGAGGCATGTCAAGTAATAGAACTCAGTTTTCTTAATTCACCAGAT
Organism: Glaucomys volans; assembly: GCA_020662805.1. Taxonomy (NCBI): domain Eukaryota; kingdom Metazoa; phylum Chordata; class Mammalia; order Rodentia; family Sciuridae; genus Glaucomys; species Glaucomys volans. Next base: position 378,211 of record JAJEJO010004528.1, read on the forward strand.
ATTTTCAGGACCCTTTAAATGTTGCAGAACTTTGAGTACAAGATTCCACAATTTCCCTAAGATGCTTACTGGGAAGATCAGTGCAGTCTGGTCTACTGCAAAACTTTTTCTCTTGCCTCATCCCAGCTCCTTTCTACAAAGTATGCACTGCCTAGCTGTGCCTATCGGCAAAGGTGAAATCCCACATTTTTTAATAAGTCCATTCTCTTATCCTTCTTCTCAAAAAAGTACTTGGTGTTTTGTCAGAACTAGTCATTTTTTACTTTACATTGATGTCACGTTATATTATTTGCACCATCTATGATTCAATATTTTTTTGATTATATGAATAATCTCTTATAAACTAATAGCTATTTTTTCACTCTTCAACCCCCTCAGTCTGTTCCCTGACGTGGGCATCACTCTGGATGTGTGAAATTATCCAAAAGATACACTGCATATGTTATCTGAGGCATTATCGCATATAAAACTTTAAGGTTTGAGCATAAAGAATATAGAGTCATCCCTAGGCATTCATGGGAAATTAGATTCAGGACCACCACAGATATTTAAGTCCCACATATAAAATGGCATAGAATTTGCATAAAACCTATGTCCATTCTCCCTTATATGTTAAATCATCTTTACATTATTTGTAATACCTAATACAATGTAAATGTAATTTTAAAAGGCATTATGCTATATTGTTTCAGGAGCAATTATGAGGAAAAATGTCTGTACATGTTCAATACAAATACAATTATTTCCAAATAGTTTCTATCCCTGGTTGGTTGAATCCATGATGTAAACCTTTATATATGAAGGACAGACTATATGTAAATTTCGTGCATAGTCTCTGTAGGCACAGCTATGCCTGGTGTTTGGGGGAAGGCAGGTTTAGGAACTTGGGAGAATGACCACCTTGGAAGTAAAGATGCATTGTTTCTCTTTCAGCTTCTAGAGGATGCCAGTACAGCCATGCTGTGATGATTTACTACCTTCACATGTGATCCAATGACATTTAGCATTAGGCAGTGCTAATGATCAAGGTCAAAGAGTAGCAATAGATGTCCTAGTCTAATCATGGAGAATGTTTGGGGTACCAATGATCTGGTACAGTACTTTTCAAACTTCAGTATGCATAGAAATTACCTGGGTGGGCTGGGCATGGTGGTACATGCCTGTAATTCCAGTAACTCTGGAAGCTAAGGCAAGATGATGGCAAGTTCAAAACCAGCCCAGACAACTTCAAGAGACTCTATCTCAAAATAAAAAGGACTGGGGATGTAGCTTAATAGAAGCACCTTCGTTTTCAATCCCAAGGACTGAAAAAAGAAAAGAAAAAAAATTACCTGGGTGTTTTCCTAAAGATGAAAATTCAGATTCAGTAAGTTGGTAGTATAGACTGAATCTGGATTTCTAACAAACTCCAAAGAAAAGCAATGCTGCTGTTTGAAAGACCACATTGTGGGTAGAAAACATATAGAACCATACTGCATAATTAAGAAGCCACTTGTCACCAGTGGCTATTATGCTATTGGAGTTAATTATATCATTACTATTCTCCTACCTGTTTGATGGGTCAGCTACTGAAACAGGAGCATTGACATCTCCAGTTACTAACATGAATTTATCTGTTTCTCCCTAAAGTTCCAACAGTTACTGCCTCATACATTTTGACATTGTATTGTTAGGTGCATATTACTAAGTATTTTATTTAATGTCTTAGAGAATGTCTTAGAGAATTGTTTCTTTGGTTTCCAGCAAATTTAAATTTAGGAGTATTTATCTTACTTGGTGATTTCTGAACACCCTGGATTTGTGACTTTGTTTCTGTCATTCATTTTCTAAAATCCTCAACCATAATTACTTCAAACATTTCTTCTGCTTTATCTTCTCTTATCTTATTTGGTATCCAGTTATGTGTGTATCACTCTATTTAAGATTATTCTATAGTTCTTGGATGTTCTTCTATTTTTTTTTTCATTATTTTTTCTCTTTGTATTTCAACTTGGTAAATTTCTTATCAATTTTCTTCCAAAGAGTTCTTAACAGATTAGTCGTTATTTCCAATTCTCTGATAATTCAGAAAGCCATATTTTAGTCCAGTTCAGATACACAATTTTCATCTTCTGAATGTGTTTTTTGTTGTTGTTGCCTTCTCGAATAACTTGAGAATGCTTTGTTGAAAGTCAGAAAGGGTGCATCAGCTAGTAGAAATTGAAGTGAAAAGGACTATATTAATAACTGCTGTCATTGAATGGCCAGCGACTTCACATTGGCTACCCTCCTTGTTGTGTCTCCATAATTGTTTTTGTGCTTCCTATGACTCTCTTTCAGATAGAGCTTGCATTTTGCTACTCTTTCAAACTACAGTCCACTGCTTTAATACCAGAACACTGTTGGAGTGGTATTAATAATGTAGGCATGACAAGGAAGTGTTTTTTAATATTAGGATTAAATCTCAAATCTTAATAGGTTAAGTCCTTGGTCTGTGACCTTCACAGTTCTCTTTTAGTCTTTTATTTCTTCTTAGGCCATATAGAAAGGCTAGACAATGTTAGAGTTGGGGACTTCCCTTCTTAGAGGCTAGATAAAGCTCTGGTAAAATCTTTCCCACTAGAGGAGGCTTTTGCTATAGAGATTGCTAAATGTATATTTCAGATGGTTATTTTCTCCTTTCCCTGCCAGAACCAGGAAATGATCTTGACTCTTCACTGAGAATATTGTAGGGATTATGAAGGTAAAAACTAAGAGTCTCAGAAGACTGCAACTCTCACAGGTTTCTCACTCCTGCTAGTCCACACTCAACTTCACCAATTCATGAAAGTTAACATTTAAATATTCCTACAACCAGCTTCTTTCTTCCAGATACAGAGATCTTGCCTGCAGTTCTTAGGATTTATCTGTCTTTGTCGATGCTGGGTGATCATTTGCTCTCAGTTCTCTTATAGGTCAAGAAAAGCCATTATGGACTAGGAATTCACCTCAGTGGTAGGGTCCTTGTCTAGCATGCAGTGATGAACTGCATTGGATCCCAGCACTACAAAAAAGTCACTGATTTCAAGTTGTTCAGAAGTTTCCTGATTTTGAAAAGATAGGAGCAACTACTGAGATATTTACCCAGAATTCTCACATGTGACTATTTCAATTTAAATGTAAACTAGGTAAATTCAAAGTTCTGTTCATAGTCACTCTTGGCATATTTCAAATGTTCAGTAGCCAAGTGTGGCCAGTGGCTGCTGTGATAGTACCCATATAGATATGTTAAACCAAAATTCTTGAGACTGAGTTCTCTGAAACAAAAGGAATTATTGAGCCATTACAGATGCTAACCAAGAGAAAACAAGGTCCTGGGACAAGATACACAACCACCAGCAGGAAGATTCCTTAGCAGTTGAAAATATGTCCATTGGACCTAAGAACCAAGAACATTTTAATAGTGAAAATGTGAGAAATGAAAGCACAGATTGTTTACATTGAACCTATATTTCCCCATAAATAAGAGGTACAGAATAATGCAAAACCGATAAGGTAGGATAGGAGAACAGTTCATAAGAAGTACTAGGTGCTTCTGGATTGGTTGTTAATAACCTGGAAAGTTCATTTGTAAGTAGGATGCAGTGGCACCTAGTAGTCAGCATGTGAGGTTTTGAGTCAAGATTTCAAAATATTTTCATGAATGTAGAACAATATTTTCTTGGTTTCAGTCTATAGTTAACTGAGTAACTTATTTTGCTACTCCTCCCCTCTATTCTTTGTTTCTTGTAATTAGATTTAAGACTTCTTAGAATTTTTCTCTTATTAGAAAATCTCAATCATCATAGAAAACTTTATTAGTCAGAGCTGGACTAGAGAAATTCTCTAAAGAATAAACATCATGCAAATAGAATCAATAAAGTGGGTCAGTATAAAGTAATGTAGAGATGTTTAAGGTTTTAATGTTTAAGGTTTTCTTTCAGTTTCACCTACAATAATCTTTAGATAATAAGAATAATAATTAAGACTAGAGGTTAACAAAAGAGTTGACCAACAAATAATCTGTGGTAAAAAAAAAAATAAAAAGTGATCTCTGTTTAATTCTAGGAAATTAAGAGACTGAGATCAAAAGTCTGAATCAAAATTCAGGCATACAGTGACACCAAGGACATCCACCTTGATCCAGGCACATCTACAGTTCCAGAAAACGTTAAGGGAAACTTGTCCTTCCTGTGTTATATGCCCCCAAAAGATTCTCAAATGCCAGGAAGAGGGAGAGTCAGCCCCACCCAAATTCCTTTTCCTTCCTGTAGACCCACCCTAATCCCTTCCCTTTGCTATAAACACTGGCAACAAAGAACTAAGGCACGTTCTGATCCTCCAGCACACCACTTTTAGGTGTAAGGGCGATCGTCGCTGGCCAGCTAAAAAAATAAAAAATAAAGGCTTCTTTTGGCTTTATGTGAACGGCTTGGATGATCTTATTTTCGTTGGGTATAACACCTGCAAGTGACTGTCACATGGATTTAAAACTGTCTTTATATTACTTTGCATATTTTACCTGTTCAAACTTTTAATTAGATACTGAAATTTAAGCTTTTGGTTGTGGTTTTGAATTCTTAAAAAAAAAAATCCTCAAGGGCATTTGATAATTCAGCCCATGAATGATTTAGAAATTAATTTCAAAAGCATACAACCCAAACTAAAAAGCAAAGAGAGAGAGAGAAAACACGCACATATTCTCTTGCTTCTGAAACCCTGAACAAAAGGAAAATGAGATTGTCTATACTTTTCATTTTAAAGAATGTCACATAAGTGACAGGTTTAATGGTTCAAACCTTCAAAGTAATTGCACTACCAAGACAGTTAAATATGATAAAGTAACATTAGACTTGAAAGAATAGTAATGTTGGCATATTCTATACATTGTCTATTGTTCAGAAATTATCTTATTAGCATAATGCAGCTGTATAAAATATCTCATGTTTTTCTCTGAGTAATCTTATATTTGACTTTTAAAAAGTCTGCTATGGTTATTCAGAGTTCTTTGTGGGAGTCACAAATATTCGCTTTTTGTAAACTGAAGGTTAAAGCTAAAGGTTTATTACTTTGTTTATATTTTTGTTTTACTTTATTAGTGATTAAGAGTCATTAACTCTGGAATGCCATTGACTAAAAGACCATATTTCCTGACCTTCATTTTTTACATGTGATATCTGTGCTGGTAACAGGTAACTGATGAATGCATGTGATCTGATGAACATATGTATGGAAAGTGCACGTGTGCACATTAGCTTTGTGACTTTGGCTCTCTGCCTAAATGCTTCCATTGCTGACCCCATGGGAAAATGTAAAATCACCATTTCAAGTTTGAGAGAAACAATATAACTAAGAATTTAAAGTCTGTTTCTGGAGCCAGAAGTGGTTGAATATGATTCTTAATCTCCAGTAAGCAACTATGTATCCTCAGAATTTGAAAATTGAAGATAAAAATCAAAGATCTTGAAAGTTCTTAAACAAAATGCTAAATTAACCTGAAGGCAACTATGTGTAGGTGTCAATGTAGCCAGCAATGAGAAGGAATGTGCAGATGTGAAATAAAATCATAAGATTATAAGCATCACAAGAAGGGAGGAAGTATGGCAAGTGCAAATGTAGCTAACATTTATGTGGCAATTAAAGTATTCCAGGCACAGTAGTTATTCATTGATCTTTCAACAAATATTCATACATGCATACAATGGACCAGGCACTGTTCTAGACACTTAGGATACTGCAATGTGCAAAACTAAATGTTCCCTGTTCTCTTGAAGTTTATGTTCTAATAGAAGCTACATATAATAAATAAGAAGATAATAAATAAATTATATCAAAAGTAGTAACAAACATAAAAAGACTAGAGTAAGGAATTTGGAGAGTGCCAGGTAGAGCAGAGTGGTTGCAATTTGAAATAAGTAGACCTCATTTACGCAAAAACTAAGAGATGAGGATGCTGGCCAGGGAGGTGGTGGAGAAGAATCTGTGGGTGAAAGGAACAGCAGGGGGACAGGCTGGAGGTAGTGAGTGTTGCATTACTAAAGTTGCTTCATGGAAGCCACCTTGGTTCTAAAGGAGTGAGCAGGGAACAAGGAGGAAAGAGAGAGGAGAAGGAGAGGATCTATATATCATATACATATATATATGCATATATATGTGATAGAGCAATCAGGATTGTATAATGAACTGCATGTTTGTGTGAGATAAAGTAAAGAGTGGAATACTCAATATGTTCCAAGGTTATAGCTTGATCAACTGAAAGATAAAATTGCCATCAAGGAAGATGGAAAGACAACAGGTAGAACAGATTTAGTAAAGGATTTGGATATCACATTTTTGCCGTCAGAAAGAAAAGTTAAGAATGGTGATATTCATTTGCTGCTATTTTATTTATCTCAAAGGGAATTTGAGATAGCAATGGGACATCTAAGGGTAAAGACTAAGTGCATATCTTGATGTATGAGTAGATTTCAGGAGTCATCTGACCTGGGATATATACATTTAGAATTTGCATATATTTATAGAACACACAAGGTTATAAGAAACAGATATTGAGTACTTAAGAAGGATAGGACGAAAATAGCCATAAAAGGAGCAGAGGAACAGTGACCAGTAAAGGAGGAAAACTAAGAGAAAGTGGCATCCTGACACAAGGACAGAAAATCTGTACATGAGGGAATGGAGAACTATATAAAATATTACTTATAAGTAAAGTAAGAGTAAGAAAGATGAGGATGGAGAATGGATCACTGAGATTAGCAAATGGGAGAAAAGTTTTATGAACTAGCAAGGGAAAATGTCTGATTGGACTATATTGGGAGGGATAGAAGCAGAAAAAAAAGAGTGAAGAGAATGAACACTGACGGCTAATTCAGACAATTTTGCTGCAAGGTGAAATGCAGAAGTGAATCAGTAAGTAGCTGGTTGGGCAGTAAAGAGAGGTTTATTCATTTTAAGATGGGAGACTTCTTTGCATTATAGTAGGGATTATATAGAAAGTTTTAAAAATGAGTTATTATGTATGTGGGATCATTCTTCTTGGTTAGGCAAGAGGTAATAGGGTTTACTGTACAAACTAAGGAATTGATTTTCATACAACTAAAGCTTACTTATGGTAACACATGACAAGGCAGAGTACACTCATGTGGGCACTGTTGGGCCTGAACAGAAAGCAGTGGAAGCCTGTTGACTTTCTTTACTTGACTTATGTCATCAGCAACCTACCTGCCGGCATCTGGGGAAATGAATGAATACCAAGTCCTAAGGGAGAGATCTGGGTGGTGCACCATAATGTCCACTGTGAAGACTCAACAGGAAATGAAAAAGGATTGATGAGTAGTTTGATATTGCCAGTGTAAATTCTGACGGCTATGAAGCAAACATATTGATTTCAATTTTAACATCAAATTAAGCTGGGTTAATGGTTTCAGTTGTACTTTTAAATTCAATTTCCAGTTACAATAAAATATAATAAAATAGTGCCATTATCATGGAAGATAGGGTTACACAAGAATTCAATGAAGAGTGCAAATAACACAGCATAGTTATAGGCACGTAGTAAGTATTCAGTGAATATCAGCTATAATTGTAAGTTAAAGGAACTAAATCATGACTCTTAGAAAGTCCTCATTTCTTTTTATTGTTAGGTGTTAGGAGTAATTGAATTGTTGCTTATAATTTTCTTTTGTATTTTGTTGTTTTGGGTTTATTTTATATTTTAAATTAGAAGTAGAATTTTGTCTTTCAGCAAGAAGTTTTATTTATTGAAGATGTACACATTCACTTTAAGTTTGGATGGTCTATTTCTCTTTAGACTTTTTATTTGAAGAACTATTCTAAAGTGCATAGGCATTATAAATAAGACTTTTTCCCTTTATGGTCAAATCTCTGTTTAAATGTTGTGTGTATCCTAATTTTTCTCCTTTACTCTTTAAATCGTTTGAGATTTTCATACAATTTGGGAAAATCAAATCAGCTTTTTTTATTGTGTTGAGAAAGGAAAATTAATTTCATATGGTACTGTTGAATGAGAGATTACTTTCTTTCAACCAAATAAATTCAGAACAAACTTGAATGAGCATTTTGTTATCAGCCTGTGAAAAGGCTATTTATTTCCACATGTAATTATAAAACAAGTAATCCTGACTAAATGAAGTAAAACCAACCCTGAAAACAAATAGGACTCACTTGCCATTAAAACTAAATTAGAAACTGAAAAATGCTTACATTCTGACAAGTTTTGAAATGGCTAATGAATTACAAATATAATGTTACAGAGAAGGAAACATATGTACATAGAATAACAAGAAGCTCAAACACACTTTGCATTTGAAGCTTCTCTTATTCATAAGTTAGTCACACAAAATCATGCAGGAAAATTGAGTTTTCATCTAAATCTCTTGGGGTTACTAATTTTCTAGAGAATTGGGTATAAGTAGATTATAATGTACACAGTAGATCAAATTGATATTGTGATCCTTGAGAGTAAAATATTTTACTTGGTAAATGTGGAAACTCAAGATTGACTCTGGCAAAAGTTCAAAATAAGTCATAAATAAGATTTAACATTAAGAGCAGGGATTTGTACCTACCATAAACTGGAAGGAGGAGAACCTACCCATTAATATGTTAGGATCATTAACCATATTATATCAAATTCAAACTATGCTCTTTTTTTCTTTATAAAGGATAGCTAATGAACCAGTTAAAACTTTAAACTGAAGCAAAATCTCTTTCTCTTTCCTCTCTCTCTTTCTTCCTCTCAGACACACATACACACACACACATATGCATACATGCATGCTCTTGAATAGGATAAAATAAAATAATACTACTGTCATTTAGAATCATTATCCTATATGTCGAAAATAATGGTTTTCTACAATATCTGTTATAAGTTAATAAAAGTCAATAAAGTATGTAATAATGACAAAAGAGCACTGTCCGGGGATTAGAAGGAAATATATTTTTCTAGCTCTCTATTCATATAAAGACATTTGAAACCCTGGAGAATGGGGCATTTGGGGATTGGGTTTTGAGTCAAATAAAAACATGAAGAAAATTCTAGTGATCTAAAAAGAGTGTCACTTTGTCAGTTACTCACAGCAGTGATTTAGCACATAAATGAAAAACCTACTGTTTGGGGAACATGGCGATACATTCCTCTAGATCATTCCTCCTTTTGCCCCACCAAATCCCGCTGTTTTAGCTTCAGCCTTTCAAAAAGCAAAGACTGAGACAAAGACTTGATTACTGATAATTTTGGAGGACATAGAATACTAAGAAACAGTAGTACAGAACAGGGCAAGTGAAAAAGGAAAAGAATGAAAGCTGACTCCAGGATTCATTATCAGGTTAATCACCAAAGGGGAGACTGGCCCTCAAGCACATGGCACATTCTGAGGAGCCTTGTGAAATGCTGTACTGCTTTGTGCCCAAGGGATGAAACACAGGAACATTTACCTGTTTGTTTCCACCCAGTGGGGGCAGGATTGAGGCATCAGATATTAACAGCTCAGTACTTCTGGGTTATTTATGAATGAATACTTTACAGGATCCCAAGAATGCCCTACACTCAATGTGTCAGAGAAGCCCTGAGGCAGCCAGCAGTTGTATGTAGACCAGGGGATGGGACAACTGGCTAACCTCTGCTGTTGCTGGTGGAGAGCTGCATAAAGCCTGTCACCATACTGAAGCAGGGATTAGATAGAGGTGTGGCTCAGTATTATGGCGAAGACGGGCACAAGAATTATCTGAGACACTCCTTTTTCATGCAGTCTATAGACTCAAGCTCTCACCTGAGCATGTTGCTACCTGCCCCCATACCAAGATTTAATCTTGGATGTCTGAACCTTAATTTTCTTGTGCCAAATAAAAACAAAATAGAGCATTTTAAATATTTAACAATTCTATTTTTTAAAATGCCTAAAGTTTAGGCATTTTAAATATTTAAAAATTCTAAACAACAGTTTTAAAGAGGGTCCCTGAAGCAAAAGTTCAATCCTTTCTATCTTATTTAAGGGTTCCCATCAACTCAAGTTATTCCCATTCTTGGTTTTCTCCATTCATCCCAACCCTTAAGTTAGGCAAGTGCCCTGAAGCACCATCCTGATCCTGTCTAAAAGACCTAGCAGAATAAATATTTTTCAAATACTTGACACTTTTTTCATTTGACTACTACTTTACAATTCTTCTTTAGAAAATATTTCGTCTCTTCAAAACTTCAGTGTCTTTAAATGGACTGCTCAGTTAAATTACCAAAAACTGGCTAACCAACAATAATTCATTTCATGCAGTTTTAAAGAATGGACCAACTACTATGGCTGCACTTTGGTGAGATACATCCCCTGGATTGAATCCTCATATGGCAGAAAGACAGCTTTCTAGGATTCCTTTTAGAAGGTCACTTTTTTTTTAAAGGGAAGACAAAATCCTTTTTGTTTCATTTTGTTTTTTATACACTAACTACCTGCTAATTGTACTCTTTATTTTTTTTTTATTTCTTTTTGGTTCTGGGGAGTGAATCCAAGGCCTCATGAATATTAAGCCAGTGAATTACTAGTGAGTTATATCTCTAGACCCTTGTATAAGGTCACTAACCCTTTAATAAGGGCTTCACCCTCATGGCCCAATCATTGTATAAAGGTCCCACCACCTATTATCATCACACTGGGTGTTAGGATTTCAACAAATATATTTTGGAGGACCACAAATATTCAGTCTCTCACAATCAGTACAAGCTAACATGAATGGGAGATTTACTTGAACATTTTCTTTGTGGTGACACTCATTTACCGCCATATAAATTTATCATATCAATCTTATTCCTGCTGAAATGCTGGTGATACTGTTTGGGTCTGAATTCAGTTTCAGGTGATTGTTTGGTTTCCTTTTTTTCTTTTTGGAAAGCAACACTACATCACTGACACGATTAACTTATTAGCTACTTAACCCTTATAATCTATTGCCATCTTTCTTGAAGATTAGAGTCTTAGTAGTGCTTCAACATAATATCACCAATCTTTAGAGATTGCTACCAAAAGGAAAAACATGGAGAAAAGACCCCTGTTGTAGAAAAGACTGAGCAATCCTTGGAAGTTTAAGGCTGAGAATTGACAACTAGCTGCCAACAAGTAGGTTCTTCATCAAATTGAAGGGCTTCATCAAACTCTATATAATAAGTTGGTACACACTCAACTTTAGTGTTTACATACTTTTTTCACTATTATTTACATACTTTTCTATTTTTCAAGGTGCTTCAATTATTACTCCCAGAGATAGTCTTCTTCTTTACTTTGTATAAAACTCTTTTTAGGTGTGAAAAATTCTAGTAAGTCATCATTCCAGGGTCAAGTGGAAAATACTGACCTCAAGATTCTTCCCAGGAACAGTGGCATACGCCTCTTATCCAAGTGGCTCAGGAGGCAGGAGGACTGCAAATCCAAGGCCAGAATTTAGCAAGGCCCTAAGCAAATTAGTGAGACCTTGTCTCAAAATTAAAAAAAAAAAATTTTTAATTTAAAAAGTACTGGGGATATGGCTCAGTATTAACATGTCTTAAAACCCCTGGTTTCAATCAGTGGTATAAAAAAAAAGATTCTTATTTTATCAATAGAATTTGTACGGAATGATTGACAGTATGGCAGACAAATAAATCATGGGACATAAATCTCATTCTAAAACACATAATTCATAAGAGAAACATATACAAAACTTTTCCAACATATATAATTAGGTGTGAAGTTTCCTGGTACTGATATCACCATTTATCAGTGACAAGTTCTGCTTCCTCAGATGTTGAAGTATAACACCAGAGAAGCACACCAAAGCAAGCATATTAAGCAGGTTTTTGTTAAAGGTAGTAATACAGACTTCTCCCTAGAAGGAGAAGCAGGCCATGGCTGGTGGTCTGGAATCCCAAGAAGTGAGCACGCCCTGCATGTGTCTCCCGCTCTCTCCCCACCCCCTTATTTCTCTCTTTCCTGCCTACATGACTAGACCCAGGAGATGCAGTGAGATGGCAAAAAGGTGAGAAGCAAATGGGCAGGTGGGGAGGACCAAATGGACTGATTCAGGCAGGTAGGGACCCAGGGGGCATTAATTAGCAATTCCCTGCCTTCCGCTTTTTGGGAGGGGTAGCATAGGCAGGTAACCTCACTGACCAAAAGGGCTCTGGAGACACTGACATTCCAGTCCCCCAGAAGCAGTCTCTAACTTCCCAGACTTTGATGGCCTTCATTCCTAGATTGGACCAAATTCCCTATTCTACACTAACTGCCTGTACTCAATTCTGGCTTCAGTACCACTGAAAAAAATTTAAAAATTAAAAGTGAAAATATTTTAATTGATGGGAGTTAATATGAATTATCTTATGGATTTGGGGAAGGGCTTATGGAAAATGAGAAGTTTGAATTTGGATTGGTAGAAAGGAGAAGGAAGTGTATTCTTTGTAAGGAGTAACAGAGAGTTATACAGACATACATTAATTTGTCTCATCACAGTGACACCTTACCATTTCTTCAGTTCTGCTTCTTTTTCTTCAAAGTTTTAAGGATTTTGCTCCAACCAATCATTTCATTCTCAAGTTAAATATACCTGTATTATCCTATTTATGTTAGCACCAGTCACTCTCTAGCACTATGCTTTATTTTATTTTCTTCAAAGAATTTGCCTGAACTGATACTATCTTATATATTCACTTGCCTTTATTATATAGCTTGCCATCCCCCACCCAATAAGTTAGCTACATGAGAAATGAGAGTTTGTCCACCTCTGTATCAACAGAAACTTTTACAGTGTTTCACAAAGTTGTTAACCAATCAACTATGATTGTTTAGTTGGTACAAACCAATCGTATTTGTTGAATAAATGTATATAATCATGTCCTTGGTGGAACCAAGACTCAGGCATGTTCTTCTCTCAGGCTTTGTGTTCACTAGAAGTTTCCTTAATTCATTTTCTTGCTTCATTTAAAGCCTATTCAATGTGAATAAAAGAAAAAATGATGAATACTTCAAGAGATAAAATATTATTGCATCTATCTTATAAAAGTATGAATTTGGCAAGATGGAGCACCTGGTCTTTTATATATACATTGTGATAATTTAGCATGTATTGTGGACAACTGAAAGAAAAATCCTACAGATTTCCTTTTGTTTCCTCTAATACCATTTTGTGGGATCTATAATCTTTTAGCATTGGAAAAAGTTTGTTTGAAGCTCCTAAGTGACTGTGATAGCCATATTGTCATTAAAATTTTCTTTTAAGAAATAGTTTGTGTAAAAATATACTTCATTTATTTGTACTGATTATCCTTTAGTTTTCTAAAAACAAATGTGATACTGTATTCTGTGAATAGAGTAGGACAAACACAAGAACATTCATTGAGACTTCTAAAATAAGGAATTTCTTCCTCTGCTTGATATAGGAAATTTGAAATTCTACGACCCCAGTTACCCCTTCACTCATTTTATAGTCACAGACCACTCCATGCCCCATCCTAAAAATCCATAAGCAGCATAGTGGAGATTAAAGTAAAAGAGATGTGATTAATTAAGTGCACTCCCATAAAATTCAAAATTAACTTCCTAACAACAGCAGCTTTGAATTTAAAGGTCAGCATACTATTATAAAGAGATGGTAAAGAAAGTTTGATTACTATAAAAGAAAAGCTATCTGAGGTTTGTTGGTAATTGTGTTCAAGCGTATAAAAAGGTGGACCAGATGTTTCCATCAACAAACAGAATTTTTTTAAAAAGAATGCAACACTACAAGAAGAAAGATACAAACTATATCTAAAAAGATCTTCTCCACTGAAAAAGGCCATTAAAATTGAACAGTTTTCTTTCACCAGTTAATATAACACTAGTTGGAGACAGAGGGTGAAAGAAATAGTACCTATCAGGATTTTTCCCCTGGCAGAAATAGACATATATCTCAAAACAAAAGTGGATAATCAGTACCATGATAACAAGAGATGCATATTAAAATCTTACTTTTCCTCCTTCATCATTATTCTTTCATTTGGAACCAAGAAAAAAAATCAGAACTGAACAAGAGGAGCATGTCCAGGTTAGAGAGTTTGAGGAAGATGGAAATAAATTAGGAAAGATAAGAAAAATTCACAATTGAAAAGGGATCTGTGGATAGTAGGAAAACCCAATGACATTTTTTTATACATACTTGTTCTGATATCCTAAACAAATGACGTAAAAAATAACCCAACAAAAGCTCCTTGAAATTTAATGCACACTGTTTTAATTAGCTTTTTTATCACTATGACCTAAAGACCTGATAAGAACAATTAGAGGAGGAAATGTTTATTTGGTGTTCACAGTTTCAGAGGTTTCAGTCCATAGAGGGCAAACCCAAGGTGGGGCAGAACATCAAGGAGGAATATGTGGTAGAGAGAAGCACCTCAGGATGTGGCAACCAGGAAGAAAAGAGAGAATTCTGCTCACCAGAGTCAAAATATAAACCCTAAAGGCATGCCCCCAGTAACTTGCCTCCTCCAGCCACACCCTACTCCCTATAGTTACCATCTACTGATAAGGTTAAGGCTCTCATAACGTAATCATTTAAACTCTGAACATTCTTGCATTCTCTCACACATGAGCTTTTGGGAGGATAACTCATATCTAAACTATAATCTAAACCACTTCATATATTTGCATTGTTTCCTGACCATATTCTAAAGCATTCACCCTTGCAAAGGGACTCCAGGGTGTTTTAGACTGAATTTTACTTTGGACTAATTGTGTTTTATACCAATCATGACTTTGCCTGAACAATGAGGAATCAGCCAGACTCGTGACTTCTTTTCTGAATCTGAACTGAGACAATGCTCTTGATTCTTTCAGGGACAATTTAAAATTAAAGGATTGTTCCTCTGACTCTCAATTCCTGGACTCTATAGTGTAGAGGGTAAATCTTAAAGCTCATCAAAGAGAAAGAAACAGTGCCTCTCCAAGGCCGTAACCCCATCAACCTGGTCCTCCTTCCCCGCTAGCACATTCAGCTGTCTTTATTTTACTTTATTGGATACAGGCAAGGAATTATATTTTCATTTCCTCCCTGTTCTACTCCCACCTTTTCTCTCAACTAAATACAGCCCTACTACTACTATATTGTCCGCCAAGCAATGTTTAAAAAATATGGTCCCTTAAAAAGAAGCTGAGGAAAAATCGATGGTCTGGAGGCTAAATATATAAATTCAGTCATCAACTATTGTAACTATTTCATGACTTTATCTGAGATAGTTATTAGTATACAATTATCATAGAGCACCTAGTTTAATATATATTTAACTGTCATGTGAATTTAAAATGTAAAGTTGATTGTTCATAACTACTCTGGTCTTCTGTCTGAGCCATCAAATATCAAGAAAAATAAATAAACAAATGAACACTATATTTTAAAATAAATTCCACCTGATGTTATATACCATGGATTGCAATATTTTTCTATAAAGGGCAAGATAGTAAATATTTGAGGTTTTCAGGTCACATGAACTGTGATAACTAATTCATGAGATTAAGAGATACCTAGATAGCTGGAACAGCATTATTTTGGGGTATGTCAGTGAGGGTGTTTTTGAATAAGTGAATTGAGCAAGGATGATCCACCTTCACCCAGTGTGGGTATATACTATTCAATCTACTGAGAACTCAGCTAAAACAAAAAGGCAGAGAAAAGTAAAATGCATTCTTTCTCTCTTCTGGATCTGGACCATCCATCTTTCTCCTCCAATTGAGCATCGGAACTTTGGGTCATCTGTCCTACAGATTATGATTTGCACCAGGTTCTCTGGTCTTCGACCTTGAACTTTGACTTATCTCATTGGCTCTTTTTGTTCTTAGGCTTTGGACTTGAACTGAACCAGGATTCCAGCTTCCCTGGCTCTCAAACTTGAAGAAAGTTATGCTCTGGAACTTCTCAGTCTCTATAATCACATGAACCAATACCATTAATAAATCCTTCTTATGGGGGTGGGAAGATTGAGTTCTCCTCTTGGATCTGTTTCTCTGGAGAAATTTTACTAATGCAAGTGTAATTATTTAACTGTATCACTGTAGCCAAACACCAGCCATAGCCAGTATATAAATGTAAATTTTTCCAGCAAAATATTATTTTAAAAGCAAACAGTAGCTATATTTAGCATATAGTTTGCTAATCACTGATTGAATTAGTCCTTTTTTCTCATTTTAAATTGTTTATTCTTTCACATAGTCTCCCTTTTCACCTGCTTTCTCCCTCAGATAAAATAAAAGAGAATGAGAGGAGGCATCTTCCTGCCTAGTATTTGCCATCCTCAGAGCCAAGCCTCTTGTCTACCTGCTTCGGTCTTGCCCTGATGGTTTAAATTCTGAGGCAAGGATAATTTGAGATTTAGGACATTCCAAAAAGGACGTTGAGTGGAGCTGCCTGGTTGCACTGGGTACCCCTCAGTTCCTTTGTTACTATGCCCTTCCAGGGGTCTGGTTGTGGTTCCCTCCCATCTCAGGCCAGGTGGTCAATTCTGCAGTCCCACAAGGCCTCTTCCCCTCACTATGGCAACCTCCTCTAACAAACTTCCCCTCCATCTGCATCCCACCCATACTATATGTGAACCAAGAGCAAGTTGAAGAAATGTCCCCCACAATCTCAAGTGTTTAAATACACTGACCAAGTTTATTTTGACTTTTCCTGTGGTTTGGAAGAAACCTGCCTGCTTCCCTCTGTTTTTAATACTAAACTAAATCATCTATCACTCTCTACTTGGGCCAAAGCCCAGAGACCTTCTCTCAGTCTTAAACTTAGTTGTATTAAAAAAGGAATAAATGCATTTGAAAAATCTTCTCTCAAAATAATAACTAAGCTTGCATTTTGCCCTGCATTTCAGAAGCTGAAAATTACACTCTCCTTTCTCCTTTTATTTATTTTCTAATGCATCCTAATTAACAGACCCCACCTCAGGTAGATGAGGTAGACAGACTCAATAGGATAAGCAGTGTGAGTTTAAAAAGTTTGAAAAGGGAAATTTATAAATAATTTTCAAAATATTACTGTTTTATGAATGTACCTGTGTTTCTTGTGCAATAACTTCTCAAGGTAGGTATTGTTATTCTCATTTAGAAATGAAAATGCTGAACTGAACGTGCTAAAGTTGTCCAGCTACTACGTAAGAAAGCAGGAGACCCACCTCAGTTTCTGACTCTATTCCTACTTCTCTTTCAACCATAGCTCTTGAAAGATATAGAAAGATGAGTAATGGTAAAGACTATGATCCAGATTCCAGCTCTGTGCCCCCAGATACGAGCTCTGACCACTTGAACAAATTAATAAACTTTTCTCAGCCTTTGCAGAGGATCGTGGGGATTAAATGAGATAGCAATAGTCACAGTTTTCTTCTATAATTTTCTCATTGTTTTTAGATAATATATAATAAGGAACTCAGCATAGAATCTGCCACATAATAAATGCTCAACAACATTAGATATTGTTTAAATTATTACTTGTCCATTAGAATAATACCCACTGAGTACAGTTACACAGATACATATTTTTCCTAGAACAGAAGCAATTCATAACTCACAAGTGTGAGGGGATTCCATTTTTAAAGGATTAGAAAAATTTTCAGACTTAAGGATAAATTTCAATGTCCGCCCACTCTGCCATTCTGTTTAGCCAGACCTCCCTGGGTTCCAGGGTCAGTACACCATGGCAGAAAGAAGGATGTACAAGGATGTGTGCCAAGATAGCCAAAACAAAACTTCTATGCTCATTCAATATCCAGCAAGGTTTTTCTATTTTGAATTTATATTCATTTGAGTTTTAGCCCTAATCCACTTGATTCATTGAATTTGTACCTTTTTTTCATTTTTAATTTTGAATATCACAGTTGTATTTTCTTATTTCATGAGGAGATAAGGTCGTGTATTTATTATAGAAAGTCAGACCAAATTCTACAATATGGCATTAGTGTTCCCATTGTGTCACTACATATACAATATTAGCAAAAATTTAGTTTTAACATCAATTTTGAAACACTATTAAGCTACATTTTAAGCATGTTAAGAGTGGGTGATCACAAAGATAACTTCCAATGAAAAATTGTTTCTTATTTTCTATTGTTATTAACCCAAATTCTCATGAATGTCTTCATCTCTAGTTAATAGAAGAATTGAAAATGCTCCATTGTCTATTACCTGAGAGGGATTAATTAAGAAAAAAGTTAGCTTTAGGCTTTGAATAATTCCATACTTTTTAGAGTTACTTATGAAACTAAATTATTCACTTGATTTACTATATAAATGAAAAGAATATAAACTGCAATATGCAAGAGTCTCTCATGCTTATTGATATATTATATATAATACTATTCAGTATAATAAACACAATAGAAAAATCATCAACCTCCCATCTCATTGCTATATATACTATTGAACTGTGTCCATATTTGCTTTACATAAACATCTACTATTGGCAATTCATGAAATTTCATGGTGAAAAAAAACTAAATTCTTTTGCTTTAAGTATCTCTAGTACATTTGTATTTTACAGAATTATCATCTAACCAAAAAAACCTTTGCAGCAGCTGTTGCTTTGAGAAAGCCCCATTCTTTCAATGCATGAAAATTGTTGTATTAGAAATTTCTGGATCTTCACAGCTTGGGTATTGTTTACCCATATTGCATACAATCTTAGAAGATGTATCCTCCACTCCAATGAAAGAAAGAAAAAATACCGCTAGGTTAGAACGTTTACTTGAGCTTTCCATTCATTTATTTTTTTTCCATTCATTTATATCTAAGACATTTCCTCATTTGATAGATATTTATACCTCCTATGTAGCAGAAATTGTGATATGTACAAAGAATATAAAGCACAATACTTGATTTATGTTTCCTGGATCTTATGATCTGATCAGGAAGGAGTACAGGCAAATTTCTTATGTTCTCATTATAACTCAAGTGTCATATCAGAGACATGAATAATAATTTTTGGAGCATAAAGGAGGAACAATTTATCAAGGTAAAATATTTTTAAAATATCTGTCACTCAAAAGGACTTATATGTTCACACTTCTATTTGTTGTTTATGAGTTAAAGGAATTCCTTATATTCAGTTTAATGTCTATTCATAGCACTATGTCACAAACACATGAAATTAAAAGTATATTTAATGAGCATTTGTTATATGCAAAGCGTTAGGTAAGTTAGTCTTCTGGTTGAAAGAAATAAATGGAATTTCAGTACATAAGAACTGAATGATGAATAAATGACAATGAGTGAAAAATTACTAACTCTCAAAGAGAACACCTGAAAATATGTTTTCAGAAATTGAAGGTCAAAATGGGGCAAGCTACATCAGAGAAAATTAGTTTCTTAATCTCGTGAAGCCAGATTTGCCTATTGAGCATAGAGCTTATGACAAAATAATTGTCCGGTAATTACTCTAAAAGATGGAACAGAATCAAATTAAAATGAAGCAAATTGCCTTTTGCATTGCAGCCAATGACAAGTAGTGACACATTCCTGCTGCAAAATTCCACTTTCTTCTTGTGACAGGTGACCTACTGCTTGATGATTAAGTGACTAGGCTATCCCATGTAAATTTCTTGCAACTCTCTCTTTCAGAGGAAGTATGAAGCCTTTTTTTATTGCTATGGCTACATGTGTTGATTTCATATGCAATAAGAAAAGCTATTTAAGCCATACACATGCATGTGTGACAATTATCAGAGTTCATATTTGCTAAGTGTTTGCTATGTGCCAGGAACTGTCCCAGGTAGTTTATGTGTATCAACTAATTTTACAGGTACAAATCTAGGAGGTAGGCATTCTCATTTGTAGATGAGCAACTGAAACATGGAGAGGTTGAAGAGGTTGCCCAAAAATTTTGAAGACAACCAGATAGATTCAGGATTTGAAAACAGCCTCTCTGTGTGCAGAACAAGTATTATCAGTGATAGAACACTATACCATGTGCCTCACCTGGTCCCGACACCAGTGGTCTTCCTGTTTACATTTTAAAAACGTATTTATTTTTCATATTTTATATAACTATAGTACTTTATAGTTGTTCATAATGGTGGAATTCATTGTTTCATATTTATACATGTACACAATATAACAATTTAATTGGGCCAGTGTCATTCCCCAGTATTTCCCCCTTTCCCTCTTTTTCTCCCACCCCCCATTCTCTTTACTGTACTCTTCTGATCTCCCTTCCATTTCTTGTTCTTTTCCTGTTTACATTTTTTAAATGTACAATCTAAGATTGATTTCACATAACTAAAAGTAAAGACAATTTTTTTTCTGAGCCATAGATGAGCACTTAGGGGATAGGTTCAGTCATCTTTTTAATCTGCTACATTTATACTCCTGCTATTAAAGTTTGAAAGACAAAGGGATGTCATTGAAGATCTGCTGGTATCTCAGCCATCGAAAGAAGACATTCAGGTTTTGATTCTGCTTTCCAGACTCAGAAAAACAGATTTTATCCCAGCACCTGGAAATAATTAGTCATGTTTACATACACAAGTAGGTAACTGAGTCTTGAGATCACAATCCCCATGCTACAAAAACTTCTCTGTAATGCTGCCTGGTTCATAAAATAAATATTAACATTAGTATTTATTTTGCATGTACAATTTGCTAGGACCATTATGATGCCCGTATAATTTATAACACTTTATATGGATATTCTAGCACTAATACAGAAACTTGTGAGTGCTGAAAAGCAGAAAAATAAGGTCAATTCTGGGCATGTATGCAAAAATACCTGGGTGAAAATAAGCACTAAGTTGGACCAAAAAGTAGTGCTATGTCCATAATTTAAGCAAGAAATCTATTCGTATGATAATGTATCAAAGACCCAATATGCAAACTTATAGGATACTCTAAAAAGATGACATTTAGTTTAATTAATTGAAAAAATATGGTTGCTACTTGATTTAAAGGTAGAAGGGAAATTAACAGCCTTAACGTAAGAACAGTGTCTGTTTTACTCAAGGAGCAAATGTTACACAGTTCTTTCAATAATATCAAAATCATTCTTATTTAACTTTATTCCAGAAGTTCTAAGTAAAATAACAAAACACAAATTTTACCTGTTGAAAATTATAAATAAAACTTGTTATTTGCAAAGCCTATGCATATATAACTTGGAGACCAAGAAATAAGCACAAAATTCTTAAAATGAATGAATTCTGAAATGTGGTTCAATAAAATATAAAAATAAAAAGATTCATAATTTTTCTCTATTTTGGAAATACTCAAGATATTAAAGGAGATTAAATATTCAGTACATAGTAGCAAGAAGGACAATGAAAGATTAAATGATTCAGAAAAAAATAAATATTTCCTAGGTAGGCAACCACCAACCTTTACTCAGAAATATGAAACAAATTTAATGGAGTTACATATGTGTTCACTGAGAACTACTTTCAGCATATCATTTTATCCAAATTATTTAGATATGTATAATGACATTTTTCTTCAAAATACACATTCATTTCAAGGTATTTCATAAGAATATTTCTAAAGTTATCTGGGAGAATAAATAAGTTATATGCTATTAAATAATTATGAAAATGCAAAATGTACTGTAACACTACAATCAACAGAGAGATGAATGGAATATAAAAGACACCCTTGAAAAAATTTAGACACATACATGAAAGTGAGAAATAAAGCCTTATAAAAACACAGGAGGGAAAGATAATGTTGCAAATATCATTGGGAAGAATTGACTATGTACTTGAAAAATATATTGAACTTTTCCTTATTATATATCAAGTATGAAAATATTCCCCCCAAATTAAAAGTCTAATATAAAAATAATCATAAACAAAAGTTAGAATAACATATCAATTTGACTAATTTTTATTTGAGATGCTTTCTAAGGAGAAAGACAAAGAGATGCAAAGCAGAAATTAAACATTTTGACTATATAAAACTTAATAACTTTTGAATACCAAAAGCATGAAATAAACATCAAAAGAAAATTTGCCAACAACTTTGAAACAAATAGGAAATTGAAGAAATATTTTCATTGAAAAATATGTGGCAAAATATTCTTTCAATTTAGCAAGTTCAACCATAAAATTAATTTATGAAATACACAAATGGAAAATTCATTTAAAAATAAATATGAATAGACAAAAATAAGCATATTTCACTAGAAATCAAAGTGAATTAAACAAATTAAACAAATCATATACTTCTTATTAAATACAAAAACAGGCACATACATTTTAAAACACAATACTAAGTTCTAATAAAGGAGCTCTTTTCTACTTTAAGAAAAGATATGAGTTTTTATATCTTTCTGTAGAGATATATTTTCTGAAAATTATTCCTAATCTTTCATGTGGTTTTAGTCCTTCTCTAAATCAATCATAAGGGAAAATTTTTTTAATGTGGTTATATATTTTTGTACAAATTGCATAGTGTAGTAATATTTAAATTAAAAAACTGAAAAAAAGTCCATAAAACAAACAATATGTGAATGCTTAAATTGTTTCAGTACATTTATGCAGTGAAAGATTTTCCAGTCATTAAAAGTCAAGGATTTTTTTTAGTGACTTGAGAATATGCTCAAACACAAATTGCAAAAACCCAGAAGAAAAAAATATTTATATCTGTTGGTTCTCACTATTGTTTTGAAACATTTCTTACACAACTGGTAATAGTTGATAGTTAAAATGACAAAATAACACAATATATCTACACAATAAAGACTAGAAAAACACAAAATATTGTGATTACGTGAGTTGCAATATAGACTGCTGTCAATTATGTTTGTGTATTCTCAAAAGCATATATAATAAACATTAAACTAACACAAAAGATCAGATTGTCATATCTGACTCTCTTCCATCAGAGTATTTCAATATCAAGCTTTGCTCTTTGTTTAAGGGTGTATTTAGTGAAGAGTCAGAAAGAGGACTGAAACCTTGTACTAGTGAACAGAGTCTCTGATCTAGATAGCAGAAGACCCCTGTGTCACCTCACACAGTGGGAAGCATCTAAGTTATCCAACAGCTCCATGTTATACTAAGATGTTGGCTGGCTTATGGGACATTCTCTAGAGAACCACGTTTCATAATCTTACTAAAGTTTAGGTTAGTTTACAGCAAGCAATCCCAAATCAAACACTTCTTCCTCAACATTTTTTTCCTAGCAAAGAATTCTTCCAGCAAATTTTGGTGTCTGTTGTCTTCAAAGTCAAGTTTATCAGGTTTACCACATTGGACCAGGTCACAAATCTTCCTCTTCCCTATTCTCTGGGAACTTCTTCTTGGTTGCCAGCACAAAATGACCAAGTCCAGTCAAACTTCACAGATCAGCAAAGCCCTTATTCAGCAGTAGAGTCATACTTCTGATGGATACACTTTCCTGATGGAAAATGAGCCACTGGCCAAAGGAGGAATCTGCGCTTATATATGTTACACTGAGAGGTGACTTAATTATTGACGGCAGGTGTCACTTTGGGCACTCAGGAAACAGGTTGCAAGAATCTGAAATTTGTTTTTACTGGGCAATGTTTTTGCCTGGGAAAGAATTCAGTGCTCTGGGGTCAGAGTTCAGTGCTTATCTCTTTCCCTTTAGGACCCCTGGAAAAGGATTTACTTGGGGAAGGATCAATGCTTTGGCTTCCTCACTGCCATTGTAGGTTTGATGGATATCTCCTTCCCAGAGATTCTTGTCACTGGGTGAGGTTTGCTTCCTTCCCAGGGACTGTCCTATCCCTGGGAAAGGGTGTATTGGGAAAGGACAATTGTTATCAATGTATTGCCTTCTTCCTCACTCCCTCTTCCCAGGCCACACTATTTTGGGCTTTGTCATTTTCTGTCACAACTGTATCTGTCGCAACTGTGGCAGCAGGACTGTGGGTCTCCCTTAGAGGGGGCAAGCCAGACGGAGTAAAAAACACACACACTCCAGGAAGCCACATTCAATGATGTAGTCTCCAATTTAATGTGAACGTGCAGCCCTTTTTATACACTGGGTGAGTCAGTGAACAAAGCTTGAAACCTGATAGCCCGTGGGTGACTCAGCCTGAGGTTACCCAGTCACACAAGGGAGGGGTGAAGCTCTCCTGAGACAGGTGGCCCCCTGGGGGGTCTAGTCACCTGGGAAGTCTTCCTCCCAGGCATGAAAAATTCCAAGGTTTTCCTCAGGAATGTCCTATTCTTCAGCCTGGGAAACCATTTGACTCAGTGGTTTCTTCCTACATCCCCACAATTTTCCATATCTTACATTGGCAAACAGGAGGAATCTTAGAATAACTGCTTAAATACTTCTTCTCCCAAATTACTTATTCAATATTTTTTTCAAAGAGAGAATGAAAGGGGAGAAATAAAATAGCACTCAAGTCACAGTGCTTGCTATAATTTGGAGGGAAACCTGATCAACATATCAGGTAAGAGTTAGCAGTTCATTGCAATAATCAGAAATTAAGAAATCCAGGCTGAGTAGGATGGAGAAAGGGGAGCAAAATTTAATGCATGTGACTGCATTTCAATTGAATAAGTGTAATAATTGCCTAGATGTGAGGTTAAAGTAGTTGAAGAAATAAAGATTTCCAACTGAAGCCCTTCATGGGCAAGTGGCTGTTCATGGAGCCAGAGAAAACAGGAGCAGTGTTTGAGAGGGCATATGTTCTTTAATAGAACATAAGAGAACTATGATTTTATTTAAATTGTGAAACAAAACAGTAAAAATAGAGAAATTGAAGATATAGGGAAAATGAAGGCTAATTGATAGGATAAAATCATTTTACTCATTTAGATTCCAGAATTTAATGAGAGAGAGCAGCCTTAGATATTTTCCACTGAGGTGGAAAGAAGGAAAGAAGAGTGCTTCCTTTTGATGTTTTCTTTTTGTGCCTTCCATTTTCTCTATTGTGTTCACAAAATATGGCACTTCTTCTGAATATTTAACCACTTGGTAAACTGAGAATTCAAAAGATCATTGATAAGGAATGAAATAAGAGCAAGGGAATTAGATGACCCTTGAGAAAGAAGCCAGTGGGGGCAAATGAATGTGCTAATACAACACCCTGCCACCATCACCAAGGAGTGGGGCATTTGTATCTCAAAGACCAGCATTTCCTCACCCTAAGGTTTTTGTTGTTGTTATTTATTAGTTTGTTTTTTTAAACAGTTCCCCCTTTTTCACCTTTCTCCTAACAATATCATCATCTTTTTAAGAATGTTGATTAGTTCGTTTTCACCTTTTCATTTACAGGTTGATTAAACTTACTTTTTTCTTAAGATCTCTTTAGCTACATGTTTGTCTTATTGTCCCTTATGTGATTGACTTATTTGTAGTTCATTCTTTCTTTTTCAGTTATACTGGTTTGTCCTCTTATTGTAAATTTGACTTGAAATTTAAGGAACTAATTAACTACAGTGATATATTTTTATTTAATCCCAGTAAAGCTGGTGCTAATTAGTTTCACAGGAGTTCAAAAGATGATCAGCCTGCAAAATGTGGTCTGATCTGGGAACTGTTGCCATGACAATGCCCCATCTAATAGTGTTTACCTTTACAGGTAAATGTTCTCTCTTTTATTCCTGCAGTGTTCTTCTTAGAATTTGTTATCATCCTTTGATACACATGATGGTGTTTATTTTATAACTGTGTATTATTCATGGTTCTCCAGAGAAACAGAACCAATCAAAAAGATTTGTGATATATACAGAACATATAGAGAACAATATTTTTATATATAGAAAGATATTCATTTTAAGGTGTGTACATAGAAAGAGATTTATTATGAGGCATTGGCTCACATGATTATAGGAGCTAACAAGTTGGAAGATTTTCCATGTGCTAACTAGAGAACCAAGAAAGCTGGTTATAGAGTTTAAAGGCCTATGAGCAGGGAGCCCGTGGTGAACATTTCATTCCAGGTTGAAAAGCCTGAGAACCAGTAGCATAGAGGGCAGAAGATCTACTTCCTGACTCAATCAGTTGGGCAGAGAGCAAATAAAGCCCTTCCCAACATTTCTGCTCTATTCAGGTCTTCAATATACTTGATGGTGCCCCCCATGCTAGAGAGGCCCACCAATTCAAATACTAATCTGTTTCATAAGTACCCTCACACACACACTCAGAAATAACATTTTAACCATCTATCAGGGAATCCCATGGCCCAAACTAGTTGACATAGGAGATTAACCTGAAAGGGCAAGAATTTTATGTTAGGGAAAAGGGTATAGAAAAGAGTCAAGGAGATGAAGCCAGTTGGTTTCTGGGGTACTTATTATCTTTCCTATTGACCAAACTAAAACCTTTGTTGTTGCCAGATAGAGGACAAGAAAGCAAATCAAAGAGAGAAGTTGTGTCTCGACCAATTCAAAATGGTTTTTTTTTTTTTTGGAACCAGGGATTGAACTCAGGGACACTCAGCCACTGAACCACATCCCCAGCCCTATTTTGTATTTTATTTAGAGACAGGGTCTCACTGAGTGCTTAGGGCCTCGCTACGTTGCTGAGGCTGGCTTTGAACTCGCTATCCTCCTGACTCAGCCTCCCAAGTCCCTTGGATTATAGGCGTGTGCCACCACGCCCAGCTTCAAAATGGTTTTGTTGGTGGCAAAGTTTGATTCAGACAGCCAGTTTTCCAATAGAAACAAACCCAGAAACTCTGGAAACAGAGAGTTAGAGCTCATAGAAGAGTCGGATTTAGAAGTCCAGGACCACACATTCACTGAGCATGAGCAGGAGTGATGTAATTTCAAGTGAATTCTCAAATTAATGGTAGCTCAGAAGTGGAGGGCTAATAGGGTCAGCTGGTGTTGTGGTTGCCAAACAGGTTTGGGATTCATATGAAACTTTCACGATCTTTCACAGAAACAGCTGGAACATACTTTGAAGAGAAATTGTGGGCAGCAATACCAATGAAGGATCAAACTATTATAATTTGTTCACTAAAAGCTTATGACTTATATAGTAGTCTGGTGAACTCCAAGAAATTCGGGTATAAAAGTTTTTAAAGAAGGAATTCTTTACTCCATTTTATGTAATGATTGAAATCACTACTTGTAAATCCTGTAAGGTCATTCACTGGGTGGTATTCTAACAAGGGCCCATTTTATGTTTTGAACCTAACTCTCGCTGTTCTGCCAAATGCAGCTTATTTTAAAATTGATATAGTTTTCTTTTCCTTTCCCTTTTCCGTCTCCCCACCCCTTAACCTTGGGGGAACGAGATAAACCTCCTTCCTATCCTAGGCTGTGCTATTGGTCCTTGTGCACACACACCACGGTAGTACAGTAATGCAGACTTTGTGAAGGCACCAGAAGAAATGGCTATCTCTAGAGTCAATCGTGACCTGGGAAGAGGCACTCCGGGATTGTAGCCTTTGAATCACCTCTTTACAGGTCCTTTGTTCCTCTGATGGTCATAATCACAGACTCTGGGACAGAAGTCCCCTGTGTTTCTCCTTTGCTAACAAAGCAATAAAACGTTTTCTTTTTTCTCAAAACTGTGTCTTCATTATTGGAGCACAAGCACCCAGCTTTTGGTAACAAATTGACACCCAATGTGAGGCCCAAGAGCAGCCCCCCTCCAGTTTTCTTAGGCAAGTCTGGTACTCTGAGTAACCCCTTCCAAGCTGAGGATGGTGAGTTTGCTGAGAGCCCATTGTGGAGGAACTCAAAGACAGGGTGAGATTGCCTCTGGCCAAACCCCAGGAACTGAGTAAAGGGAGGGACTGAGGAACAGCTGTCTGAGGGGTCCTCACTTTTGCTTCTGGGAATTCCTGCCTTCTCCTCTTGAACAGCATGGGTTGCTCCACCAACTGGCCTACTTTGAAAAATAGGAAACTAAATGCAGTAAAGTGGTGACACCGTGACAATCTGGTAAGCTCCCATGTGTGCACACGAGACCCTTGATTCCACACATCTGGTTCCCCTTCCTGGGAATATCTGTGACATCATTAGTATAGAAGTCACCATTAACTAGGAGTAGAAAAATTAGGGTACTTTTTCCCCATCTGCTCTGTCTGTTTTAAAGGCTCTCATTTGTTAGCCCTGGTTTGGGGGATCCCCTCTGGTTGTCTGTCTCTGTGTTTGTGTTTCTATCTGTTACTGGTCCTTTAAGATATGAGCAATGCTGCATTGATCCTACTGGTAATCCCTTGGGACAGAGCTTGACTTGAAAGGGTTACCTATAGGTATAAGCCTGTCTAAAAAAATAATGATGTTTTATCGTAACACAAGCTGGCCTTTAAATGGTTTTCTGAATTCTTATACAGTCTTGAAATTGGGGTTGGTCTGTCAGAGGTAAAGGAAGTGGAAAAAACACTGTATTTGCATTTATGCATTTACATGGAAAGGCATCTGAACAACCAGAAACTAAGTTGATTGTTCAAAAAGGCATTGCCTCTGGTATGCAAGGATAGCGGGGTACCAAAAGAAAAGGTTAAAAAAAAAAAAAAAAAAAAAAGATTTAAATCCTTTCAAACCAGAGCTCGGAGTCCCAGAACTGCTTCTCAGCCCAACCCTAGGTGGCCACAGATCATTCCTCTCTGGATCAGGGACACCAGGCAGGGGGAAAAAAATGCCAGGAAAACTAGGCTGCAGAGAAGTGGGCAGAGGACCTGGACTACCTTCCAGCCCTTTGTGCCTAGGGGGGTTATAGCCTGCTGGTCAAAAAGGATGTAGCAATGGGTGTAGCAGTCTGACACTGTTAGATTAGGACCTGAGGCCAGGGACGGTCCTCCCTTTAAGATCTGATAGGACACCCAATTTGGCCAGGGAACAGTTGTCACTAGGGCACAACAATTCTTGCTATGACAGTATCCCATCAAACTAAATTTACAGAGCTGGCAGGATAAACCACCACAAGCAGAGAAAGCTAACTATGTCTGAAAAGTAGATGATGAGAGTAGAGAAAAAACTATAACCTCTTGAGCTCTTGAGCTCTGGACAAAAGTACCAAGCCGTAAAAATTGAGCTGAACAACCTCAGTGTGCTTAGGTCTGGGCTTAAAATACTACGGACTCTTTATTTCTCCGACTATACTACAGCTATACCATAAACAGCAGGGGCATGTAGAGATAAAGAGAGCCACCAATTTGGCCTCAGCACTGGGAACTAGGTCCCTCAGGTCCTGATTGTAACCTGAGACCAAAGTGGCTAGTAATGGTCCAGACGTTGTGTACTGCTGAGCTCTTTCATCTGCCAGCCCAAAGATGTGGGTGGATCCCTGCCTGGTGCCCACAGAACTGAGATATGAAGGCCTCCTGAAGTCCCCATTGGCTCTGCTGGTTTCTACAGAGAGAGGTCCCTAAAAATCTCTGTATGATCAATGTGAACTTCTTTGGGCATAATGCCCTGGACATTTAAAAACAAAACAAAAAAAACTTCAGTAGACAGAGGAGACAAACTGATATAAAGCCATCATGGCTAGTTGATATTGTTCTTTTGGTATATTATATCTGGGAGGAAGAGAAACTAAAGGCAACTCAGATTTTGTTTGCAGCCCCTACAAAAGGATCGTCATGGAAGCCTGAAGAAAGGGATGGAAATGTCCTGCCTCCATGAAATATTAATATACCTCCAATTTTAAAAAAAGGGCTCCACAAGAGTCTCAGAATACTATTGATAGTAGGAAAGTGACTTAAAGTTGACAATATCATGATAATGATAAGAGTGATAGGGCAGGCTCAACAGTATCCTGTGCTCCAACCCCTTGAGTACAACCTGGGGGAAAAGATTAAGACATAGTTTTGTATATGCTAAATTGAAATTTGTTGTATACATTCAATACTCAGATAACCTTCTCACCCAAAAAGCAACAACTTCCATTTAAAAGTGCCACAAGAACACATGCCATGGTTCCAGCTTTCACTTGCCACCCAGGAAAAGGAAACTAAACCTGCTCTGCTGGAAGGCCACTAAGAAGTGAATAAGGCTGTCTGGGACAAAGGACCTGGGAAGGAAGATCAATGTTATCCCAACCAAGATTTTGTTTAAGGAGAGGTAACTTGCCCCAGGAAGAAACAATACTCCCCTTGAGAAAGAAACATTGATGGGAATCCATCCTCTTCTGGAAAAAAATATTTAAAACATGGATTGAGTCAGCTTTGCCAGATACCCTACAGAATGCCTGTTTTGCCTATTAAGAAACCTCACAGTGATAAAAACCAATTTGTACAAGACAAGAGCTATAAATAATATTGTTTAGGATATTCAGACCATAGTACCAAATCCATACATCCTACTGACTGTTTGCTTTTGAGTGGCAAGACTCTGATACCAAACTGCTGAGTATTTCTTGACTAACCTACCTCAGGGATTTAAAACCTCTCCTACTCCATTTAATGAAGTCAAGCAAAAGAACTGTGAGCACTGCAAGTGGATAAAGGAATCCTTTTACAACATGTGCATGATCTGCTTATAGCCAGCCCTGACTATGGACATTGCCTTCCCAAAACTACTACTCCCTTATGTAGATATGTGGTGTCCCCTACAAAGGCTCAGTTTTGTAAACAAGTTGTGATCTGGGATTCCAGAATAGCCAATGGAACTGATATTTAATGTCAGATCAAAAACAGGCTATTTTGAGCATTAAAAAATTGGTATATGTGTTCCTGGAATGTCAACACTGCCATAATTAGGTCCCTAATTTTGGACTAACAGCTAACCCCTTGTATAAGACTTTAAATAGGGGATGACCTTGACTTGTACCCCAGAATGCGAGGCTGCCTTTGAGAATTTAAAACAAAGCCTCATGACAGTCCCTGCCCTCGGTCTGCGTGACAAAAGAAGTTCAGACTCTATGTCCATGGAAAACAAAATCCAAAGGTGAGACAGGGGATCACAAGTTCAAGTCCAGCCTCAGCAACTTAGTGAGTCCCTTAGCAGATTATCAAGACCCTATCTCAAAATTAAAAACATAAAATGGGCAGGGGATGTTGCTCAGTGGTTAGGCACCCCTGGGTTCAATCCCCAGTACCTAAAAAAAGAAAAAAGTAGGAAAGGAAAAACAAGATATAGCTCTTAAAGTTCTCTTACAGACATTGGAATGAATACTGTGACCAATAGTCTATTTGTCAAAACATCTTCACCATACAGTGAAAGCCACCACCTGGCTGACTGCAGGAAGGATGGGGAGATAATACCCCCGTCTAAATTATACCAATACAAACCCTTTTATACTGAGGAGGACAAAAAATGGGTCCCAAAACATGGGGTTTTAACTCCTATGATAGAACTAACTGCCAAGTAGAGACAAAATTCCAATGGACTTATCCTCCTGCCTAAAGACAGGTCTGACCCTTGGTAAAACACCTACCTGAGAGTATGCACTGTGGGAGGGATGCTGTGATGAACTGCCTCCAACAAACTGTTCAGCAAGTTCAAAACTGTGTCTGGAAAACCCCAAACAATCCAAAGATGGTAAAAAGACAGCCTGTGTAAAAAAAGAGCCTTTTGATGACTGACAAGTAGATTTTACTCAAATGCCCTGGGCCATGAGAAACTTCAGATATTTACTTGTAGCAGTAGCTTCTTTTTCTAGGTGGGTCAAGATTTATCCTACCAGAACATAAAAGTCTTTAAAAATAACTGCAGTTCCCTTACAGGTTGGACTTCTGATCTCAAGATACAGGGTCCCCTCCTTGATACAAAGTGACAATGGACTATTTCATGGCAGAAGCAACCAACAAGTGAACAAACAATAGATAGCCCATAGAAGTCATACACATATGGAAAAGCCCAATCTATAAGAAAAAAGGAAAAGATGAATTATTCCTTTATATCCTCTTTAAAGAGGATGAAGACTGCGAGGAGCGGTGCCACACACCTGTAATCCCAGGAGCTCAGTAGTCCAAGGTAGGAGGATGACAATTTCAAAGTCAGCCTAAGCAATTTAGCAAGGCCCTAAGCAACTTAGTGAGACCCTGTCTCAAAATTAAAAATTTTTTAAAAGGGCTGGAGATGTGGCTACTGGTCAAGCACCCCTGGGTTCAATCCCCCAATACCAAAATGAAAAATGATGGTGACTAAATTATGCCAAGAACCTACCTACAATCAGATGAAGTCTCGCCAGTTGCTCTCATCAATAAGGGTATTCCCAGAACAAAGCTTAAATTGATCCCAGAAAGAAATAGGATTTTTTGAAACCTTTCCTGGGATTCTGGGGAGAGAGGAAAATGTAGCTTAAAAAAAAGATTAAAGTAATATGAAACAACAATCAATTATTAATCGCTGTACATGAGAGTACTTCTTCCAGGTTCCCATCAAGTTTGGAGCCACCTCTGCATCCTTCTGGTAAAGATAAAAAAAAAATGACAACAGGTAAAATCCTTCTATTCTAAGACCCCCTTCTTCACCAATTTTTAGCAGGAAGCAACTTGGAGATGTCGTCATCCATTTTTTTCCATAAAAATAGAAAGTAGAAATTGACATGGGAAATGTAATAAGGCCACTTCATGCTTTGATCATAACCCTGTTGCTCTGTGGCTTACTTCAAAACTGACATGGTTTACTTTTCCTTCCTCTTCTCCTTTTTTCCCTTTCTAATCTTGGGGGAGCAAGAAAAATGTTCCCTTTCCAGGCCGAGTTATCTGTCCTTGAGCACACATACCACAACTAATTCAGACTTAGGATGGCACCAGAAGACCTAAGAAATGACTATTTCTAAACTCTACAAGTGAATTATGACCCCTGACAAGGCACAACTGGAATGTAGCCTTTGAATCACCTCTTTAAAAGCCTTCTGTTCCCCCTGGAAGTCAGAATTACGGACTCTGGGACTGAAGTCCCCTGTGTTTCTTCTTTGCTAACAAAGCAATAAAACTTCTTTTCCTTTTTTTCCCAAACTGTGTCCTCATTATTGGATTGACTTCAGGGAGAAGGATAAAGCTTTTGGTAATGGTGTTCAGGCACAGAATACTGAGATATAACAGAATTTTTTACTTAAATGCTTTCTTTACTCTATGCATATTGTTTTTAGGCAACTTGGCACTTTGAGATCAGGTAATCTTCAAAGCTGACTCAACAAAACAGCACATAAAAAATTCATCTGAAAGAGAATGCAGCTAGAGGGAACACAACCATCATAGAGGCCTCTAGCAGCAATTGCATGTGTCATTAATCCACGGAGCTCCTTATATTGTTTTATAAGCACCTAATAATAGAAAAGAAGTTCTAAAACCCTGCTCTAATTCACTTGTCTACACTTTCTACAGGCAGAAAGATAATTATGCAAACTTTCTAGTATTCTGGGCTCACTGTTTCTGGCCATGGTTTCCAGAATGAGAGCAGAGGCAAGTGTTGGAAAATTGTTCTAAAGAACAATGACTCCAGAGCAATACATGTCATAAAATAAATTTTTGATTCATATAATTCATGTAAGTCATTGCAACTTTAAGCTGGAATCTCAATTCTCACGTATTTTTAAAGCAACACATTCAGGAATCAAGACACCAATGTCCTAATCTTTATTGATCACACTAACTGTATGACCTTAGGCAAATAGATACATATCAGTTTCCTCATTTGCCAAAATGGATATAATTATACTGTATATTCCATCTTGTTATCAGTGAGATTTAAAGGAATTAACATTTGCAAGGTGCTTAGAATATAGGGAGTGATTTATACTTATTTGCTAAGTGAACAAAAAGAAATATATTTTCCTGAAGATTAAAAGATAAAATTTATATGAAAGTTTAGCCTGATGCCATGGACATTGTAAATGCTCAATAATTAGCTCTTTGGTATCTCATAAAACATGTTGAGAGCAAGAGTATGCCAGGTATGATTTAGGCACTAGGGACTGAAATCTGAGTAAAAACACCCCATCTCTGCCTTATGAGCCTAGTTACAGTTGAACAGGGGTGACAACATTAATCAAATACTCATACAAATAGAGTTCAACTTGCTACTGTGACAGATGTACAAAAATGACACATGGAACTATGATATGTGCTGGGAGCTTTGATTTGGTGTATGGGAGGGAAGTTGTCAGGAATTTTCCATTAGAAACTGCCAGCAGAGCTGAGAGCTGCAGTATAAAAGGAGGAAATCAGCAGAGAGAGGAGGGAAATCTCTCCAGAAGAGGGAATAACCTTGGTGACCAGGTGCAAGAAGGCCTAGCCTGGCCATGCAGGGAAGGCACAAGGAAGGAGACAATGCATGGAATGCAAAATGAGTAAGACAGACTGGAGACAGAGGTGTGGAGCCCAGGGCGGTTTACAGCCTTTGGAATTCATTGAAGGGCCTTAAACAAAAGTGTGACATGTGATCTGTGGTTTGAAATATCACTCCCCTGCAGGGGTTCTTGAACGTTAGTGTAAGTTAGGTCTGCTCATAAGTCTCTAAAACAGATTGCTTTGCCTCACCCCAGAGTTTTAAATTCTATATATCTGGGTGAGGGTGGGAGAATTTGCATTTCTAAGTGGATCTCAAGTGATGGTACAAGGATAGGAAAGGGGATTCCTTTCTGAACCATCACAAAGTTTCCCTGCTGACACTCCTATGACAAACGGTTAGCAAGAGAAAAGAAAAACAAGTTTATCTGATATCATTTTACATGACATGGGAACCTTTAGAACGAAGACCCAAATATCTAAGATAAATTATCCATTTTTATACCTCGGTTAAATGAAATATGGATATTTGTGTAGAAATATGATTGGACAAAAAGCATATGACCCTATGCTAATAGACTGAATGGGAGCCCTGCAAGGCCTGTCTGTTCAGATTCTTCTTAGCCTCAGTGTGCAGGGTTCCATCCTCTCCCATATGGGGTAGGACACCTGAAATGGAGATCTTGTGCTCTACTATAAGACAAGGTAGGTCAGAGAACTTCTTTATGGTCAGCTGCAAGACAGAAAGACAGGGGGAGATTGGAAAAATATTTTTAACCTTTGTGGCTTGCTTTGAAGAGGTTCTAGATCTTACCTCCCGCCTTGAGGAAGAGAAATTCTATGACTTGCCTCAGGGGTGGGAGGGGAAGAAAGGTGATCAAGGAAAGAAAAGAAAGGAGGTGAGAAAGAACTTTTGTTTCTGAGGTTTTCTTTGGGGTATGGTTTTCTGAGTCTGAGCAATGCTGGTGTTGATGCTGCTGGTCTGTGAGCCACACTTTAAGGTCCATGGGTCTTGCTGTGAACAAATCGAAAAAGATCAAAAGTAAATGGCAGGTGGTTCACTTAGAAACAAATGTCTGCTTTCCATTCAAGAGAAAATAGATATTTGACCTAGGGAAATGAAGAGAAGTCAGATAATGGAAAGAATATTTGCATTTAAGATAAAATTGGCCAGATTTATTGAGAATGGATATTAAAGGGCTGGGGTTGTTAAGGAGAATCTGCCGAGTTAATTGCTCTAACTTGTCATTTGGAGAGACTGCATTTTCATCTTTGAAATAATAAGGAATAATGATACATCAGCCCAAAATAAGAGGGGTGTGTGTGTGTGTGTGTGCGTGTGTGTGTTTGATTTTTATTAGCTGCTATGGGCTACAACCTGACAATAATCACAGCAAATGCTGGTGCTGACACCAAGTTATTAAAGACTGCTGGCCTCAAGGGATATCAAAAAGTATGTTCTAGAAAAATAGCACCAAAGCACCCCCTGGCCCTGTCTGTACATTCTCTATGGGTGGGAGGAGCACCAACCATATTACCCTTAGGCTATGTGAGGTCTGATTGCTCTAGCTGCAGATGAAGCTGGAAAATAGAGCTCCCACAGTGAATAAAGACAGTGATCAAGAACTAGTGACTGAGTAGAAAGGGGAGAGATCAGATGAAAAATCAAACTAAAAGAAGTTAATCCCTGAATTGGAAAAAAAAAAAAATTTAAGGACAGTGAATGTAGAAAGGTCCCAAAATAAAGGAGCTCCTATTGCAGGAAAAATAACAGTTGGTGGTAGTTCTCTCACCAATAAAAGCAAAATATCTGGGACACAAATGAAAGCAAAACAACAGCAACAACAAAAAGACCATTCATTAGACTGTATAAACATGAAACTACTAAGAAGTAAGTAAGAGAATGGGTGGTAGTGCTAGAGAAGATTTGGAGCAATATTCAGGAAAAACATTGGTGACCCAAACTGGTATTGCTTGATGGCAACTTATCTAGGGTGTGAGGAAGTAAAGCCGAGGTTTACCCCTGGGAATGCCAGAGATTGCATTTAAGGATCTTTGAGAAAGGTTCCAAAACACAAATTTGATAGCATTCCAGAGACCAACCAGTGTCTTCTTGCCAAAAAGTAAATGGCACCTCTCCCAAGGCAGGAGGCATTTGGCTCAGATTCTAATGGGCAGGATTGTGGGAACTAAGAGCTGGAACGCCCACAGGAAGATTCAATAGAATTTGAAGTTTCAAAGGAACCTTGAAAAATGAAGTGATGAATGTATAAAGTTATATAATAAAAGGCAGAATATAATTTAGCATATAATAGTGAATGCATCAAGTTTTTATTTTTTGTTCTGTATGTGTTCTTAGCATAAAATTGTAAGGAAGAGTAAAAAGCAAAATAAAGCAATAACAAAAACAACCAAAAGAGAAAAAATAACCCAGGTAATTTAACTTATGCATAAGTTATGTGGTGTTCAAAATTTTGCCTAACCCTAAACAAATGTGATGATACTAACACATAATTATACGGTTATCAAGTTATTTTCTGAGCCTGCCTAGACAGATTACTAATAGTTCTAGGTTAGACAACACCACCAAATTCTCAGTGGATTCAGTACGGTTGTTTATATAAAGTGAAGTGATTTGTTTGCAGTTTTGAGAATTTATATACTGTATAGTGTTTTTTTTTTAATCTGGATAATTATGGATATACTTTGAAGGATTCTGGTTATATAATTCAGATTCAGAAGAAAAGAAAAAGAAAATGAGGAGGGAAGAATATCAATTGGGTTTTCTGCTTATTTGGGATGGAGTTCTTTTTGCTTGGGTTTGTTTCAAGCAGTAAAACTAATTACAGCTAATGGAAACAAAAACGAAATTGTTAAAAGGTTATGGAATTAAAAGGAATACCTAGAGAACTTAGTCCAGAAAGGTGAGATCCAGAGCAACTCCATGAAACCACTGCAGATTTTACATTTTATCTTCTGAGGAACACTGCTGTGATGAATCAGCTCCAAGGTTTTCATACTTGGTACTTCCACTCAAGTTTAAAGCCCAAGAGGAAGTTTGAATGGCCCAACTCCACTGCTCAACATTGGTCAGGGAAGGGAAGAGTTCCGAAGATTACATCCAAGAGAGGTGAGATAATATTCCAGTGTGAAACTGGAGAGGTTGTAGATGAAAGGGGAGTGATTTCCAGGCAGCAAAAACCAACACTTGTACTACATAATGTGTTAGTACAATGTGCTTATAGACATAAAAAAACATAAAAAAAAAAACCTGCTTATATTCATTAGGAACTCTTCCTCTATATTTTATCCAGTCATTAATAGGGAGTTATATTTTGAACTTACAGGAAATTTTTATGAGCATGTGGTTAAAAATGATGTTTGTGCAGAAAACAGAAGAGAATTATTATCCTAAGAGGGTCACCTAAGAATTCTGTTGTTGATTCTATAAAGGGGAATAAGAGCATAACACAATGCTCACTGCTGTTCAGACACTATATGAAGCTCTTCACAGGTTGTTATTTAAAAAAAAAAAAAAAAAAAGAATGTCAAAGTGTGACAATAATTGGCCACCCTTTTTTTAAACTGTTTTTAACTTTAGTCCACCTTTCAATTTATCAATGATTTATTTCTAATATTTGATCCTAATGATTTCTTTCACATGTTTTTACTATGTGTTTTGGTCAGCTTTTTCACTGCTGTGACTAAAGGATCTGACCAGAACCATTTTAGGAAGAAAGATCTATTCGAGGGCTCACAGTTTCAGAGGTCTAAGTCCATGCACAGCTGACTCCATTCCTTGGGGCTCCAGGTGAGACAGGAACATCATGGTGGGAGAGTGTGGCAGAGGGAAGCACGCATATCGTCAGGAAGCAGAGAGAGAGAATCTCCACTAGCCAGATACAAAAAATATGTCCCAAAGTCACACCCCAATTCCCACCTCCTGTAGCCACACCCTACCACTTCAGTTACCACTCAGTTAATCCCTTTTAGGGTTAAGACTCTTACAATCCAATTATCTCTCCTCTGAACCTTCTTGCACTGCCTCACACATGAACTTTGGGGGGGCACCTCACAGCCAAACCATAATACTATAGATAAAACATCTTATCAGGAATGGTTTATTTTGTACCCACACAAAGAAATAGAAAGTAAATGCACTACCATTGGTTTTCAAATATATTAACCTGAGAGCTCCTGAAGACATAAGGAGAAATTTCTCACAATTCCACCTCACAGTTGAGAGGGGAGGTGGATTGAAACATAAGTAGTACCTGCCAACAGGGATAATGTCCCAAAGTGGCAAGTTACAATTCTAATAGGCTGGTTCTCTGTTGGTTTTAGGCAAGTATTAAATTGTATTATACAGTGTACTTCTGATTCTTTCCATTTAAATAAGGATTAAACTGCTGTGAAAAAGGAAAAAAGGAAAGAAAAGAAGAAAACATTTAACCACTTAAAGAAGCATTACTACTCCTCAAAGATGTCTCCTATTCTTCTTGGTTTCATATTTCTCTCCCAAATACCTTGATATGTGTCAATGGTTTGAGAATCACAACTCTAACCTTTTTCTATTCCAACTGCTCTTCCATTCTAAAGCATCTTTAAAGAATGGAAACAGTTCCTTAATGGAAAACTGAATCATTTCAATACCAAATCTTATCAGACAACAATTTTTACTAAACATTCTCTTATTTTTAATGCTAAAACCTTTATATGCTCTCATAATATCTGAAACTATTAAAAATAATTGAAAAAGTTTTAATTATTGTGTTTACTGCTATAATTTGCTTTATGCTGTAAATTTATTGCTGCATCTACTGAGTGCTACAGCAACACTGCTAAGGGGGTTTTAAAAATAGGTTGATTTGATTAACAGTTTGAGACATGTTGGGTATCTACTGGCTTTTTATGAGGAATAGAAGAAAAGATTCCCGTCAAGGGAATGTCGATTTGGTTCTAGGAGGCAAAATTTTCTGGCAATTTCTGTATAAACAGGGGTTACTAAGTAAATGCCCTAATGCTGAGTAATCCACCCCTACAACAGTGAAAAATTGAGAGTAGAGGGTGTAAAGAATATACCAGTAATACAAAGGATCCAGGAATGAGAAAAACTGAAAAATAAAGTAGAAAGAACATTGTTTTCTTCTTGGTGACCAATTCTTCCTCATTTAATTAAATTAAAAAAAAAAGTTGTGGGACTAACGCATACAGGATAAATGTCAACTTTGAGATACGACAAAGAGATACAAACTAGTTCTTGCTCATCTGGAGCTAGGAATACCTATATCTCAATTTCGATGGCAGTTATTCCACAGAAGAATATATGTTAAATCCCCAGAGAAGGTAAGTAAGTACACATTTGTTCATTCATATTTGGTTCATTTTTTGTACATACAGTTACCTATACTATATTTTGCACATAGTTGAGATTCCTAATTTACCCATTCATTCTTACAACGTACACAGCATGTATTAAGTACCTACTATATTCTAATGGTAAGGATACAGCAGTGAAGGAAGCAAAGTCCCTCAAGGATCTGACATTCTGTTATTACTGAGATAATTGCATTCTCAGGCTGCAGTCTGTGAAATCAGTGATCATAAAACCTAGTCATCAAGTGCCCAGACTCTGGAGTCAAATGCCTATAAATTCGAAGTGTACTCTATCACTTAGCTGTGTAATCTTGGGCAAGTTACTTGAAGTTGGGGGCTTCTGGGGGCTTCAGTTCCTTTATTAATAAAATGGAAATATGATAATCAAGTTAATTGATAAACATGGGGGTATGCGGTGGGAGGAGGGGGAGAGAGAGAGAGAGAGAGAGAGAGAGAGAGAGAGAGAGAGAGAGAAATGAAATGTAAGTTCTCAAATCAATGTTTGGCAATAAGTCCAACAGAAGTGTCAGGTATAAATCTTGCTAAGATAAATTGGCCTAAATTGAGCTCATGAATTAGTAGTCCTTAATTACTGAGTAAAGGGTAGTGATCAGAGAAATCCAGACAACAAATCTCAAGGTGCCAAATGTGAATGGATTATTGATGTTTGTATGATTTGTTCAGAGAAGATTGTACAAGGCAAGAGAAAGCATAATGGTTAACCTAATCATTTATATCTCTGGCACCTGATTTCCTCATCTGCAACGAATTGATTAAAAAAAAAAAAAACCTTCTTCATAGTAGCTGTATTAGGGTGAAAAAATAATGATGTGTGCCAAGTGTTTGGCACAAGGCCTAGTTGAGAGTAAGCATTTGTTAAATGGTGGCTATTGCTGTTTGTAGTCTGATTGTATTGAATTGACATCATTTATTCAGATAGTTTTTTAAGGATGAAATTTTAAAATAATTTAGCATAGTTTTTGCCAAATCTGTTTTAGCTTTTTCATGTATATAGTTTAAATAGAATGATAATTTTAAACCATGCTGTTATTTAAATGATTGTCATTGCATTTCAGTTCAATAAGGATTTAAGGAAACTTCTAATTAGAGCATTTCTATAAAACATTAGACTTCAGTCTCATAGCAAGAAAACACTGCAATGGGCAGTAAATTCATGCGTATTAAGTGTAAATATTGATTCAATAAAAGGAGCCCCTTCCAGTAAATTTTACAAGTTTCTATAAATGCTTGGTCTATGAAGAATGGAGAAATTGTTCCACTAGTTAAATGTATAAAGAAGCATCAAATTTAACTACCACAAACCTCCTCTTGAATTGCATCTTGATTCATTTTCAGTACTTTTTATTGATAAATTTCTTGTATCTGTGTGTCTGTATTTGCAAGTGAAATTGACTATGTATTTATGTACGTATGCATTTATTTGCAGTGCTTGCAATAGAACCAAGGTACACTCTCCCACTGAGCTACATCCGCAGCCTTTTTATGGTTTTATTTTGAGACCGGTTCTCAAAGTTGCCCAGGCTGACCTCCAAATTTTAATACTTCTGCCTCAGCCTGATGAGTGGCTGGGACTATAGGTAGGTGCCACCATGGATAGCTTAAAATTGACTTTTTAGAAAAACCTTCTGTATCTTATTTTGATTACAAGTTTGTAAGTGACTTCATGAATTAAGCTTCTTACTTCTCTATT
This sequence comes from Glaucomys volans, assembly GCA_020662805.1. Taxonomy (NCBI): domain Eukaryota; kingdom Metazoa; phylum Chordata; class Mammalia; order Rodentia; family Sciuridae; genus Glaucomys; species Glaucomys volans. Next base: position 419,387 of record JAJEJO010004528.1, read on the forward strand.
TCTTAAAAATATTTGTTTTTTTAAAATGTGGATAATATTCCCAAGTCATTGATTTGATGTCATCCTGCAGAACTTTCCTGATCTGATGTTTGTTTTAGTTGTCATTTATGAATCTCATTTCTTTAGGTGCCATTTGTTTAACTGAAATTTTTGTTTTCTCTTGTAGCCATGCTGGTGTTTTTCCACTGATGCAAATTTACAACTATTTATTTCATCAAGTCTTTCAAATTTATTAGCATAAAATTATTCAAGATAGTCATTTCTTATTTTAATCTGTTAAATCAGTGATTTACCCTTTTTAATATTTAATTCAAATGTCCTTTTTCTTTATTATCCTTACCTGAAGTTTGTATGGGTATTTTCAAAGTTTGTGACATCACTAATCACCTCAAATCTCTATTCTCGATTTCAATGTCCTTACCTTACTGCTTCCTTCTTATTTCTTTACCTTTTTACCATTGTTCTTTGTCTAGCTCCTTGAGTTAACCAATTAATTTCCCCAAAACTGTATAAACTTATAAATTTTCTTCTAAATACTGTGTTAACAACATATCATGAAGTTCAACATGCAGTACTTGCAATGCCACTTCAATCTAAATAATTAAGATTTCCTTCATAAATCTTTCCTGATTTTCTCTGTATTCTAAGGATTAAGTAATCATTTCTGGGGGCATTTAAAACACATGTTTCTTTTCCCTTCTGTTACAGACTACAAGACTGAGCTAACTTTGACAGTAAGCTAGTCTTTTATCTAAAAAATCAGTTTTAGGGGTACTCTAGACTGCAATGTCCACAATTTTGGGGCTCATAAAAACCAATTTTTACTACTTGGAGAATATCATAAGCTTTAAGAAAAGTGATACGGTAAAAAATACCTATATGATGTTTTCAATGTTCACATAATTTAGGTATTTATATAAAGGGCAATTTCTCCCTTTTTCTAGACATTATACATCTAATTGCCTATGCTAATTTTGATCAACATTTTGAAATACTTTCATGAATCTGAAATTGATAGATTATATTGTTTTGGTAAGAAAAATAATATGATTTTCAGAGGGTCAATAAAAATCTATATTTTGCAAATATCTTCCATGTCACATGTTTGTGTCCATATTCATAAAGAGGAATGAATAATAAAGGGCAAAAGCCTTGAAGACATTGAAGAAGGAAAAAACCCTCTCCAGATCTCTTTAGCCTCAGTCTGCTAAATTTCACAAGGTCAAGTTATTGTCCATGAAATAAAACTTTCATCTTTTGAGAATCCATTTATTTTTATTCCTATGTTACTACTATAATTTTATCACAAGGAAAGAATTAGGGGGCTTGTTTTTTTTTTTTATTAGAATTGTATGTATTATTGGGATTCATTGTTAAATATTCATACATGTACTTGGTAAAACCATATAATTTGTTACTGTCATTTCTCAGTATTTCCCCTTTCCTTCCCCTCCTTTCTGTTGGTGCCCTTTCTTTAGTGATCTCCCTTTGATTTTCATGAGATTCCCCCATACCTTGCTTTTTCGTTTTTCTATAGAGCTTCTACATATGAAAGAAAACATACAACCTTTGACTTTCTAAGTTTGGCTTATTACCTTTAACATAACATTCCCAAGTTCCTTCCATTTTTGTGCAAACTATGTACTTTAATTCTTCTTTATGGCTGAATAAAACTCCATTTTATATATATATATACCACATTTTTTCTATCCACTCATCTGTTGATGGACACCTAGGCTGGTCCTATAGTTCGATTATTCTGAATTGTGCTGTTATAAACATGGGTATGCATGTACTACTATAATATGTGGACTTTATTACTTTGGAATAATAACAAGTCATGGCATAGCTACATCATATGGTGGTTTCATTCCTAGTCTTTTGAGTAAACTCCATAAAGATTTTTATAGGGGTTGTACAAATTTACAGTTCTATCAAGAGTGTAAAATAGTTCCTATTTCTCTATATCCTTTCCAGCTTTCATTATTGTCTGTACTATTGATAACTGTCATTCTCAACTAGAGTGAGATGAAAACTTAGTGTAGTTTTGGTTTGCATTTTCCTAATTGCTAAAGATGATGAACAGTTTTTCATATACTAGTTAGACATTTTGATTTTTTCTTTTGAGAAGTGTCTGTTTCATTCATTTGCCCATTTATTAATTGGGTTATTTGGTTTGGGTGGCAAGTTTTTTAGGTTCCTCATATAATCTGGATATTAATTCTGTCAGAAGAGTAGATACCAAAGATTTTTTTCCCATTTTTTTAGTTTCTCTCTTTATAATCTTTATCATTTCCTTTGCTGTCAGAAGGTTTTTAATTTGATGCCATCTTATTCATTAATTCTTCATATTATTTCCTGAGCTTTAGGAGTCTTATTAAGGAATTCATTGCCTGAATCTATATGTTGGAGTGTTGACCCAATATTTTCTTGAAGGAGCTGCAAAGTTTCTGGTCTAATTTCTAGGTAGCTAATCCATTTTGATTTGACTTTTGTGCAGGGCAAGATATATACTAGATATAGTATCTCATCTCATTCCTCTACATAGAGATAACCAGTTTTCCCAGCATCATTTATTAAAAGGGCTGTCTTTTTGCCAGCACATATTTTTGGCACATTTTAAAAGGATCAAATGACTGTACCTGTGTGGGTTTGCCTCTGTGTTTTCTAATCTGTTCCTTTGGACTATGTGTCTATATGCCAATACCATGCAGTTTTGGTTACTATAGCTCTGTAGTATAATTGAAGCCAGGGATTGTAATGGCTCCAGCATTGCTTTTTTGGCTGAGGACAGTTTTGGATGAGGATTATCTGGGTTTTCTTTTCCTCCAAGAGAATTTTAGGATAGTTTTTCTCTAGTTCTGTGAAGAATACCATTGGTATTTTGATGGGATTTGCATTGAATCTGTATATTGCTTTTGGTAATATGATCATTTTAACAATATTAATTCTGCTTATTTCATGAACATGAGAGTTCTTTCTATCTTCTTATGTCTTATTCAGTTTCTTTCTTCAGTGTTTTATAGCTTTCATTGTAGAGGTCTTTCAGTTCCTTGGTTAGATTTATTTCTAGATTTTTCTTCAGGCTTGTGTGAATTGAATTGTTTTCCTGATTTCATTCTTAGCTGGTTCATTCTGAGTGTATAAGTAAGCTATTGATTTATGTGTGTTGACTTTGTAACCTGCCACTTTGCTGAATTTGCTTATTAGCTCTAGCAAACTTTTGGTGGAGCTTTTTTGATCTTCTGAGCATAGCATCAGATCATCTGCATACAATAATAATTCAATTTCTTCCTTTCCTTTTTTTATTTGATTTATTACACTTCTTGCCTAATTGTTCTGGCTAGAATTGCTAGTTCTATATTGAATCAAATTAGTGAAAACAGACATTCTTGTCTTGTTCCGGATTTTTAAATGAGTGTTTTCAATCATTCCTCACTCACTGTGATGTTAGTTTTGGGTTTGTCATGTATAAACTTTACTATTTAGGTAAATTCTTTGTATCCCTACTTTCTTCAGTTTTTTTTTTATATATATATAAAGAATGAGTGCTGAATTTTGTCAAAAGCTTTCTCTGTATATATTGAGATGAGTATGTGATTTTTGTCCTTAATTCTATTTATGTGATGAATTACATTTATTGATTTTCTTATGCTAACCCAGTCTTACTACCCTGGATGAAACCAACTTGGTTATATTGTATCATTTTCTTAAAATATTGTTGATTACAATTTTCTACTATTTTATTGAGGATTTTTGCTTCTAAGTTCATCAGGGATGTTGGTCTGTACTTTTCTTGATGTGTCCTAGAAGGTTTGTAGTAGTTTCCCACTTAGTTCTTTATTGATGCTCAGTGTAGTTTGACAGTGAATGTTGTGTCAAATCTCGGGACTCAACTTTCCCTGTAGGTCTTAAAAAAGTAGGGTACTTCTTGTTGATCTGGCAATTGTGTTGTATGCAGCAGAGTATGTGAGGTACAACTTCTGTGATTGCTTTTTGTCACTTAAGAAATTTGTACATTCTAAGCCAGGCACAGTGGTGCATGCCTGCAATCCCAGTAGCTCCAGAGGCTGAGGCAAGAGGATCGTAAGTTCAAAGCCAGCCTAAGCTACAGCGAGGCACTAAGCAATTTACTGAGATCCTGTCTCTCAATAAAATACAAAATAGGGCTGGGGATGTAGTTCAGTGGTTGGGTGCCCCTGAGTTCGATCCCCGGTACTCCCTCCCCAAAAAATAAATCTGCATATTCTAAAAGGTCATGGGGGAAATCTATATTGAGCCCCTTGTAGGTGTGGTATTCATGGTCTGTATGTCAATTTTTTTTTTTTTTTTGCTATTGAAGTGGATTCCCATGAATAGGATGTGAGGGTGCCCTGAGCTGTTTCTACTTGAGGCCTGGTCATTAGTTTGAGGTCACTGCCCTTTTAATATCATTAGTATCACTGAAGTTTGAGCATGGTTAGTTTGTGTATGAGCAAGGTGCACTGTCCCTTTTCTGGGTTTGGTGTAACTCAGCATCAGAATCTGTACCCTGTGCTCTTACAGTGTCTCAGTCAATTCCCAGCACCTCACATAATAGAGGGAAGCAAACAACACCAACAAGAATAGTGATCGACATACAGCATTAAATACCTCGTGCCCTCTACAACACCTACAACTCTGTCTCAACAACAAAAATGGTGGGATCGGCAATTACAAACAGCAACAATAATAAATAGTCATGAACTGGATAAAAGTAAACAGCAGATGTCAACTTTGTCATCCACTGTACTAATAATTACAACATGAATAGTGGGGCAGGAGTTATATCAATCAAATAGTTCTAAAATATGGCAAAAACACAGTTCATTAAAAGAAAATGTGATCAGAAGAAAAAAGAAATTTAGACTATTCAAAATGTGAACAGACAAAAAGCAGAAGAGATATAGTCAGTGATAGCTATAAAGAAGGAGAAAAAATAAAAAAATAGAGCAAATGAGAATGTGGCTGTTGGAGGAAAGAAAGGGGAGAAAGAGAAACAAGTAAACTAACAAAAAACTCTAACCTTCAAAAGACAAAACAAAAAATAAATAAATGTTTAAAACACGAATAAGAAAAAGGGAAACAAGCATGTTGATGTATATACAGCCATGAACCAACAGCACAGCAAGAACACAAAGAAGAGGAAGAAGGAGGAGGAGAAGGAAGAAGAGGAGGGGGGGGGGGAGGGGGAAGAAGAAGAAAGAAAATTCTTAATGAGAAATGGAAGAACTGTGCTTTCTGAGGTGGTCAAAGCTGTCAACAAGGATAGATGTTCACTGCCCATTACCAAGCTGTCCTTCCTCTTTCTTCTTGGTCTATGAATTCCTTAGAGAGAGCCAAAGGTGGGGGTAGTTAAACCTTTCTTTTGTTGCCCACTGAGCTGTCAACCAGAATGATCTGCAACCACAGTAAGATAGGAGGTAGTGTCAATTGGAATTTTGTCCAGACAGAACAGATCTGTGTGCTTCCAGGATGGGGCTGCTGCAGAGTGGGAAGGTCCTGGTGTCTGGGGCTTAGCTCCAATCAGGCCTTGGAGATTTCGTTGGATGGTATCTGCTCTGAAGAGATTAGATTAACACACCCCTAGAGATGGGCAAATGCTCATTTCTAAGGCATTTGAACATCTGGTTCTGAGGGGACTCTCAGGAAGTTTACTAGTAGAGCAGGAGAGACAACCCTGCACAGGTAATAGTCACTCCACCAGCCACTGTGTGACTTTCCAGGCTCAGTCGCGAGTGTAATCACATCCACCTTTTGTTTTCCTGACCCTCTTCACCTGGTCCTCAAAGGGAAAGCAAGTTGTACCCCACTCCCTATCTCTGATTTGAATTCCCTGGGTAGAATTTTCTCTGTGCCTGTTTCAATCACAGTCTGCAAGATACTTGCCAGGCACAGTACGGAAATATTTGCTGTGATGTCATGGGCTCTTGCAGCAGCAAAAGCCACAACACATGGCCTATTCAAGATGTCTCCCTGCCTCCACTCTCCACTGGCCAGTTGAGAATCACAGAGCATCTTTCAAATGTTCAAAACCAGCTCACTGTGCAACCTTTGGTTCAGCTAAGTTCAGTTTGTTTTTCTATTCTACAGGTGTTTCCCTGACAAATTTGTGCATTATGTTTCTCTCTCTGCATTCTCTCTTCTCTCTCCATTGAACTAGTGCTGCTGCCACTGCCACCACCAGCTCTACACTTTCTTGCCCTTTGTTCAATGTACCTGAATTTCTTGGTTTCTGAGAGTTTCTGAATTCCTTCTTTAACCTGATTGTGAAGCAGTACTCTTGTTGCTTAAACCCTAAGCCCTGGATCAACTGGAAATGCAGCCTTCCTCTAATCCACTATCTTGAATCTCCCACACAAAGTAAACCTTTTAAATACCTTGATACTACATAAAAGAGATTGCTGTTCTAATGCCAAAAGAGCATTTAGCTATTATAATCTGGTATGTTCTAGATCCACTAAAGAATTATTAATATACATATATATACACATATACATATGTGTGTATATATATATAAAATATTGCAAGAAAAATATAAAAATAAAAATAATGAAGCATTTTGAAGATAAAAAATAATGAAGGTATTGTAAGGTTAAAAAATAGATGTCAAGCCAAGGGTTGCCATTTAAAATCACATTATTGTTCTAATGCATTTGTGAACAGCAAAGATAAACTTGCATAGGCAAAAAAAAAACAAAACAAAACAAAAAAAAACACACTTTTTCCTTTTAAAAGTCCAGTTTCCTATTGAATTCCATCTGAACTAAAAAGTTATATTACAGTCTCAACAAGCTAGTAAATAAGTGACTATATCAAATGATATATGTTCACAAACATGATGGAGTATCAAAATATTAAAAATTTTAGTCATGACTTTCGTGATGACAGTCTGTATTGTTCTAATTTTCTACAAGCAAGTAAAAATAGAACAGATAGGGATGACACTGAAGGAAAATGTAACTTGGTTTGAAGATATGCTGATATGTTTAGAACAAATTCTGACTCATTATTTGTGAGAAGAGTTTCTGGAAAACTTCTGTTTAAAATTCATTTTTTTTGCTTAAATGAAAGCTTTTTCTCTGAATGGTTTGATAACACTGAAAAGGAAAAGCAGTTGATTCTGTGATTATTTTATAATGTACCACTTCTTTCTCTTCCATCATTTTTATAAGTATCTCTTTTATCCTTACACTAACCCTCCCCTATCTTTCTCTGTTCCACAGAAAAAATTATGACATCAACATCCAAAGGAATTCTCCGCCCATTTTTAATTGTCTGCATTATCTTGGGCTGCTTCATGGCATGTCTCCTTATTTACATCAAGCCCACCAACAGCTGGATTTTCAGTCCCATGGAGTCTGCCAGCTCAGTGCTAAAAATGAAAAATTTCTTCTCCACCAAAACTGATTATTTTAATGAAACTACTATTCTGGTGTGGGTGTGGCCATTTGGGCAAACCTTTGACCTTACATCCTGCCAAGCAATGTTCAACATCCAAGGATGTCATCTCACAACAGACCGTTCACTGTACAACAAGTCTCATGCAGTCCTGATACATCACCGAGACATCAGTTGGGATCTGACTAATTTACCTCAGCAGGCTAGACCACCCTTCCAGAAATGGATTTGGATGAATTTGGAATCACCAACTCATACTCCCCAGAAGAGTGGTATTGAGCATTTGTTCAACCTGACTCTAACGTACCGCCGTGATTCAGATATCCAAGTGCCTTATGGCTTCTTGACGGTGAGCACAAACCCCTTCGTGTTTGAAGTGCCAAGCAAAGAGAAGTTGGTGTGTTGGGTTGTAAGTAACTGGAACCCTGAGCATGCCAGGGTCAAGTATTACAATGAGCTAAGCAAAAGTATTGAAATCCATACCTATGGGCAAGCATTTGGAGAATATGTGAATGATAAAAATTTGATTCCTACCATCTCTACTTGTAAATTTTATCTCTCTTTTGAGAACTCAATCCACAAAGATTACATCACAGAAAAGCTCTACAATGCTTTTTTGGCTGGCTCTGTACCTGTTGTTCTGGGACCATCTAGGGAAAACTATGAGAATTATATTCCAGCAGATTCATTCATTCATGTGGAAGATTATAACTCTCCCAGCGAGCTAGCAAAGTATCTGAAGGAAGTTGACAAAAACAATAAGTTATACCTTAGTTACTTTAACTGGAGGAAGGATTTCACTGTAAATCTTCCGCGATTTTGGGAATCGCATGCATGCTTGGCTTGTGATCACGTAAAAAGGCATCAAGAATACAAATCCGTTGGTAATTTAGAGAAATGGTTTTGGAATTAAAATTTTTCCATCATCTGCACATTTAGTAAAATACTTTGATGAGATATCATCCAAAATTTTGAGGATAAGAAGAAAAAAAACACTGCTTTCATGTCACAACTTATTTTTATCACTTTCTCTTGGGTAACATGTATATTTTGATGAAGATTTTTAAGAGCTCAGCATTAGCTATCATTCCACTTTGTTTTAAATTATCTTGTATATACTTAATTATGTGAACTGAAAGAATAATTTATTCTTCACTATCATTTATAAACATTCTTTTTCATATTTTTGTAGTAGTCTATAATATGTTTATGATTTGATTATTCTTTTTACACTGATCAGCTCTTTAATCATTTTGGGAAATTAAGATGCGCATCTTAAAATATGAAAGATTTTTCTAAATATTATAATCTCTAGTTCCAAGTTTGCTTAATGTTAACAAAGAAAGAATGTACTATAATTGAATTATAACCTCTGTGACTTCAGAGTTGAACAAAGTATGTAACTGTCTGTTTGATCAATGTTTACCTGTTTTGGGCATTTGTGAAAGCAAAATTATTCACATATTGAATAAGAAAGATATGAAGCAGAACTGTTCTATTCAGGGAGCTGTTAGACCTCAGTTTTATTTTCATTAAGTTGACTGGCAAATGCAACCACCTGCTCTCATGATCTTAAAGCGCTCAAGAATTTTTAAATGTCAAATTTGTTGTGATTTTCAATACCTAGGAAATAATCCTAATAACACTTAAGAGAATCTAGGATAGTGCTCTTCCCAATCCTAATAACATTTCTTTTTAAAATATAGCAAGTAGCAAAGAAGCAGCTATAGGTATGTCTCATTCATAAATGGTACTATTTATGTTTAATTTTTAATTACTTATTAGTTTAAAATATTTTTCTGAAGCCCATATATTTAAAACAGTTTTATTTTACCATATGAACAAATAAATAGATATAACATTTGAAATATCTGTCCTATCACTTAAGAGAACCTAAATAGACTGTCATTAATAAATGAAGTATAAGTGGATAAATATAATAAAATGAGGATCTATAGGAAACACACATTGCTAACAGAGTAGGATCTTTTTGCATATTTGTTAAATGAAGAAATAAATGGCATTGAAAGTTATGGGGAAATTTTTTTTGTTTCAATGAAGTGACAGTTCTAGACTAGTGGTACTAATTTATGGAGATGATGTTCTATATACCATTTTAGTAATTGTTCATACATAGCATGTATGACTAGGGTCTTCAGGGTTTTATAGAACCAACATAAACCTACCATGACATTAAATTTTTGGAAAATTTATCACTGAACTTTTATGTATCTTCATCATTTCTCCCCCACAGTGTTAGAGAAAGGAAGAGCTAGATATAAGCAGAAACAGTGGGTAAGAATAGACAGATGCTAAAGATTCTTCAAGGAAAATTCTGCAATTTCAAGAAAAATTTCTGCAATTGCAATTCTGCAATTATTATTCTGTGAAGGAATATCCAGTGATTTTATTCCACTATAATCAAAAATCATCAAATGAGTTAGATTGTTCTGATGGAATTCACTTTGGTGTATTTGTGCCTTATTTTAATAGTCTTTCTGCATGGTGGTATCAGCATTCAACCCCACAATTTTATACACCAGATAGAAAATAGAGATAAATTTCAATTCAGTAAGAAGAAAGTAGGCCCAACAATCAAAACCGCTTTATGGAGAGAATGAGCTCTCCCTAGCACTGGAAGGAGTTGAGCAAAGGAGGTTGCTTGCATTGAAGAGAGGATCTTTTCTTCCTAAGGTTCATTTCTTTATTCACAAGTGAATAGGTACTTGGTGTCAGGCAGTCCCCACACCACCACAGGAAGATGAAAAGGGTACTATCTGCCTTAAAGGAGCTCACAAGCAGAGAGACAAAGGAAAGTTTCCTTTCAATTCCAGCCTGAGTCTGTTTATACACATACTACTCTCAACAGAGTTTATGTGGATCACTGTTGATTTAATGAAAAAAAAAAAAGTTTCCCAATTGTTTAGCAACTTGACATGTTTCTCAGCTGAAAACTCTGTCTACTCATTTGGTTCTGTTTATATTACCTCTTTTTTCCATGTAATATTTATTCTCTTTATTATAAAAAACATGTTTGCATGTATGCCTTATTAGTCAAGACATCTACTTATATTTATTTTATTGTTAAAATAGTCAAATTTATACATTTACATTTATTTGTCATTTATATCTATAGAGAGGAGGAATCTAAAGAAAATGCACTGCTAATACATTTAGAAAGCCCCAGATTTCTCTGAAAGCTGAAAAGCTTTCAAGGTCACTTCAACCTGCCATTGCTAAAGTGGAGCTGATTATTTTAAGTACTTGAAACACATGAGTGAAGTTGCCTCTACTGTTGACTATGAATCTGAGCTCTTTCTTGTGTCGTGACTATAATTATATGCTGATAAAATGAACTAAGCCAAGGCAATAAGTGTTTAACTGGTGCATCTGCATACTGAAAACCCCTTACCAAGTCCCATAAAAATAAACTTTCTTGATTTGAAGTGCCAAAATGAATGAAGCCTTCACTTATGAATCCACTGATCTGTAAGTTTTCAGGCAGGATAAAATTATAGCAATGCTTATAAACCTATCTCTTCTTTCTCTATGTGAACTAATTTGATCCAGAGATATTAGTTGTTCAAGATAGGTGCACACACACACACACACACACACACACACACACACAAACATTCACACAGAGGCATGTGAATGCAACTAGTGACAGTAGTTAATATTCAAATGTAATATAGGGGTCCTCTCTCTCTTAATCTGATAATTATGATCTTTGCACTCCCACCTTATAATAGAAGTATGTCTCAATGCCTATAAATGTGAATGTCTATTGGCATTGTTTAGGGACTACAGAATGGTACATACTGTGAAAGAGCTTCATTCTTTGAAGGTATACAGTAAATAAAAGGTAAAACTTGCTAGCTTTTCTTTCTGGTTTAAATATTTTAGGAATTGAGCTTTAGTAGATGAAGATGGGCTTTCATTGTGTTTAAGTGAAATGCAACCATCAAAAGATACATGATTCTCAACCATTCTTTAATAAATCCTGTGGATTACAATTCTTCCTAAGGATATCTCATGTGAAATACACATTGATTCAACAAAATTCCATGTGGATGAATATAAAAACAAATAATTATGCCCAGTGATATAGTATAGATATAAAAATAGAACAGACCATTTAAAATGTTTTATTTCAAAATATCAAAAAGCTATTACCATCAATGGTCTGAATACTTAATTATTAAAGATCTTATTAGTAAGAATATACAAAATTTATTTTGGGTTTTACTAATGAGAATATATACTGAATTATTCATGTATAATAGTATTGCACTCTGGGATAAACTATGATAGTCACATATTTTATAACAGCCATAAATTTGACAATATGAAATAGAAAGTGAGAATAATTATCTTAGTGGGAAACCAATATCAGCTTAAAATTTTTATGTTTAGTATAAAGTTCCTGATAATCTTATAATGTACAGAAATGAAAGTTCAAAATACTTCATATTATTTGAGGTATAATGCCACAGAATATTTCAGAATTATTTGCTAAGACTAAATTCTTGCCTCCAATTGGAGATTAAATATGAAAACAATAGGAAAATTTTTGGCCTATTTCAAATTAGATTCCATGATTCTTAAGGCAGTGACCTTGAAAGTGATTTTGCATTAATGTTTCCCAAACAAGTTTTAGGTCCTTCCTTTATGACCTCCTGCTTGATCATATCCTTGAGTTCCTTTGAACTCTGATCTCATTTAGGAGAACTTCCTGACAAATTACAATTAAGCTGTTATATAAAACATTTCAGAATCTAAAAGATTAGTGTGGTGTCTAATACAGAGGAGGATCTCAACAAATATTTGTTGAATGAAAAAATAAATGTTGTTCATGATCATAAAAATATTTTTAAATTTAGTAACAGTACCAGCTTACTTTCTTACCATATTCTAAAACTCCAAAAGAAGTAACATTGCAAGAAATATTAAATAGGATTTTGAACTTGTAGCATTCTATTCAAATATTAATAACATACCAACTGTTTCTAATAGAAAAGAAAATGAGTATTTAAAGAGAATATAAAGTGCAAGCACTGTGAAGGGTAGATATTTATTACTGAACTACACAGGGAGAGAAATACAGTTTATTTCCTCCCTAACTCCCTAACTGCATTCTGTTGTATTACAAACATCAATCAATTAAGATGATTTTGTTCCTCCAGATGTCTCACATCCAAAGACTTTGTAGCATTTCGTGAGTGGGTAAGCTCCACTACTATCCAAACTACTCCTTCTCTGTAATTCATATTAAATACATCCATATTCATAAGAATTTTATAAAAACATTTAATAGAACTTAAATGAAAGATAGCCCGCTAAATCATAAATATGAATAATGCTTCTCTGGGTTATTAGTTCAACAAATTGCAATTTTGAGGAAGCCATTTAACCTTTCTGGACATTTTTATTTGTATGGTTCTATCTAGTGTTACTGCTCTGTAATCTAAGATCTAAATTGATTCATGCATGAATTTGAAAATGAAATTTTGATGACCATCTCAAAATAATTTTTGGACATAAACATTCCTAAGAGATTTCCTTCTTATTTCTCTGTATAAGCAGTTAAAGCATGAAACTGATTACTTAAACTAATATGTGGGGAAAAAAACATAATCTTGGTTCTTTACTGGAATGTGGAATATAGTAAGTGCTCAATTAACTAAACTTCCTCCTTTATCTTCCTCCTCCCTGTAATTACCTACCCACCTATTTTGTAACTTCCTATTCACTTATCCACTAAAAACATAATTGTTTGAAGAAAACCAACCATATACTGGGATATATTTTAAAATATTTTAGATTGGTAACAAATATCAGTACCAATATCTAAATTCTTAATATAATCATCTAAAATATTTATTGATGCACAGAATTCATCCCCAATGACAAAAATATAGTATAATTTGAGTAAGCTAGATTTACTTTTGTTAACTCACAATTAATATACGTTCATGCATTTGATTTTCTTTGAAAATATTTTGATTTAAAAAGAACCTCTCTCCAGTGTCTGTTGCCTTCTGTCAGTATTACTCAAAGCATGGTTCCTAGGTGACCTGACTTAAGGTCACCAGAGGTGATACTAGCATTACTAATTTACTGATTCTTGGGCCCTACAAGCCCACACAGTTGGAATCTCTTCAAATAAGTAGGGGAAATTAAAAAAAAAAAACATGTTATTAATACATTTACTAAGTTATCTTGTGCCTACTATATAGTTGCCTAACCATCTTATCTATCATAAACCAGTCATCCTCAAACACACAGATACGTATTAAGAACTTCCTGGATCAGCTGCATAAGAATCATTTGAGAGATTATTTATAATACACACTTTCTGATACTCTGGGTCAGAGATGGGACTTGGTATCTGTACTTTAAAAATATACCCAGTTCTGATGGCAGTTTTAAGGACTGCATTCTGTTAAAAGAAAATTATTTTATACTCAAATGACATGAGATGTTGCCTTTATTTAGTTCACCTGAATTATTTTTAAATAAGTTAGTGAAGTATTTCTTTACTTCAAGATCCAGAACATTCTTTATGCCTTAGAATTCATGCATGAACATGGAACACATCAACTAATTCTGTGATCTGGGGCAGGTTATTTACAGTCTCCAGACATTTTTCCAAGTTGGGAGTGTCTGATAATAGTAGTTCTTAAACCTGGATGCACACCAAAATCGTCTGGAGAGTCTTTAAAATTGCTAGAGCTCAAGCAGCATCTCTAGAGATCAGATCAAATTGTTTGGAGGAAGGACCCAGAAGGCAGTGTTGTAAGGAAGTCATAGGTAATACTGATGGTGGGGTCACCTTTGGGAGCCATTACTCTGCTCATGGGCAGTTCTCAGCCTAGAGGAATTGTTAAGAAAGGAAAAAAAAAAAAGGAGACATATGTATCTTCTTCTCTTTTTAGGTTTCTAACAGCATGTTTATATTTTGCAATAAAAAAGACTGGACTTAGACAATTACTATGATTCTTTGAAGGCACCAAATCTCATGATTCCATGATCTGCTTATTCATTGCTTATATTTAAGAGACTGGGTTCCAAAGTCCTCAATTGATAAGTAGAAAGAAAAATTGCAATTAGGGCATGACAATGAGTTAGAGCATACAGATTTTGGATGAGCACAGATTTAGAATTGCATCATGGTTTTGCCATTCACTAGCTATGTGCAAGTTATTTGAATTCTCTTAGCCTCAGATTTTGCATCTGTAAAGTGGAGGTAGCATACTCTTGATGTGTTCTTTGTAAAACAGATGAAATTATTTTCAAATGATTAGATAGTAAGAGTTTTTATTAGATTATTATTATTATTATTATTATTATTATTATTATTAACAACTTGGGATAGAACCCAGCACCTTGTTCATGCCAAGCAAGCACTCTATCACTGATCTGAATCACCAGATCTATCATTTTTCATTTTTATTTTTATAAAATATAATTGTGAGGAATCCAAAACAATATCCTCAGTTTCAGCGCTAATCTCTGAAGATGTTAAGCAGGCAACTTATAAGAAAGACTGAAAATTGAGCCAAAGGAATATCTTCAGGAAGGAAACATAGTGTGGAAGCATGTATTCATGTATTATATAATTAATAAGTAATGAAAGAGTGTGAGGTTAGCAGTAGTGGTGAATAGGCATTATTTGCATTACTAAGCACATACACCATTTCTTAAAATAATCAGACCTCAAGCAGGTCTAATTTTCCCTCACTGTTATAAGCAATCAGCACATTAACAGTCAATTTAACTTACTATCAGTTGGTATAGCTCAAGTCACAGAATGGAATAGCAGGAAGATTCTTGGCAATAATATTCTGATAAAGAAATAGGCCTAATCTGATCTAAATTTGCTATGTACATATATGAATATACCACAGTGAATCTCACTATCAGTATATCCATAAGACGCTAATTTAAAAGAAAAAATCTATAAGTAAACAGCAGAAAGATCTCTAGAGTAGAGGGAAAGGGAAGCCCTGGGGACTGAGTTAGAAAAAATTATATTCCATGCTTTTATAATTATGTCAAAATGAATTCTATTGTCATATATAACTAAAATGAAACAATAAAAAAATTTTATAAAGAAATAGGCCTTACAAATATTCAACAAGTTGACTTCATTTCAGCTGTCCACAGACATGTAAATAAATAATGATCCTTAGAAAAGTGAATTGAGTCTCCATCTACTTTTCCTAAAGCTAATAAAAACAAAAAGCCCCTGTGCCCAGTGGTGCACACCTGTAATCCCAGCAGTTGGGGAGGCTGAGGCAGGAGGATCGAAGTTCAAAGCCAGCCTCAGCAATTTAGCAAGGCCCTAAGCAACTCAGTGAGATCCTATCTCTAGATAAAATATAAAAAAGGACTGGGGATGTGACTCTTGTGTTTAAGCGTCCCCAGGTTCAATTTCTAGTACAAAAAGAAAAGAAAAGAAGCCAAAAGAGCCAAAATTTACTTTTAAACTGTAAAAGTAAAAATTCCATACATATGATTGTACTTGTTTAGTGGTACAGAAATAAAATAGTTCTTAGCCAGATTGTGATTGACTACTCTAATTGATAATTGCATAATAAATAGAGTTTCAACATGAAAAATCTCAACCTTTCATGTGCACAGTTTTTAAATTGAACTAGGCTAAAATCAAAAGATTGACTTAAAAACCTTTTAAATTTAGTAAGCGAAATAATGAATGACATTCAAAATAGTATTTTACATAATTGCTAATTGTGTTTCTTTAAAGAACAACAGAAATGCTTAATATTTCAGTTACAATGTTAGAAAAGTTCAAAAATTGAAATTTTAAAAGTCTCTGGCCACTGAATAATTTTGATTTAATTGTTAATGTAAAGCATATTAAACTAGAGTTTGCTGGAATTTCTTTGTGAAAGACAAATGCAAGTGAATTTTCTCTGAAAAATGTTAAGGTGATATCTATAGTGTAAAACTCTAGAGGTATATTAAGTGTGGTAGCTTTTCTATCTGTGGCTCTGTTCCATTTTGATTAATGAGAGTGCAAGAGATAGAAAAGCAGGCTGAGCAGAAATGGTACCCAAAGACTCAATTAACAACCCAGGACTACTCATTACATAAGAAATATGTGCTGCCAGACTTACAATAGGGCATCCCCAATCTTACACTGGCCTCATTAGCCAGCTCAGTCTCCCAGTCAAGATAATACTGAAGATGCCATCTTTATCCAACTTGAGATTGCCAAAGGAGAGTTTTGCTGTGGTGGGGTACAGGACTCCAGGGACTTACAATGAGACCACAACTCTCATACAGAGTATCTTCTTCAAGAGCCCTGAGCAAATCAAGAATATCTGATTTAATATCTACATTTTAGAAAGCAAATTACTTAGCAAAAGACATGCTTTACTTAAAAATAAAGAACAAAAATTATCATACCTTACACCAGGAGTTTACTTAGAAAGAAAGAAAACATATTTCAGCTTATAGATGATCTACAGTCAAATCAATGAGTGCTCCGGAAAGCAGGATAGACTAAATGCCATTTAAAAAAAAAAAAATAGGAAAAAAAAAAAAGTAGTGGAAATATTGATGCATTTTATCCTTAAAAAAAATTTAAGTCTTTAGAGCTATTATCATAATGGCAGCCCTCGAAAATGATAAGTTGATTCATATGCTTTCTCTCTCTCTCTTCTTTTAAGTGTTATTTGGAAGGAGTAAAGGATAATGGAGTAATTCTGACAATATAAAAATAAGATTTCTGGAGAGCCCCTAGGAATTAAATCATGTATGATATAATGGTAAGAAGTAATATTTGCTTGTAGAAATGCAACTGACCAAAATTGTTGAATGAAATTATTAATTATCTTCACTGTAATAATGTGATTTATTCTTAATCTAAAACAGCATGTGAATATAGTAAAATAGAAAAAGTAAAGTCAACAAGTTCACAAAGCTTCAGAAAAGAGAAAAGTTTCAACAAGAAACAACAAAAAGTCTAGTAAACTAAGGGTCTGAGGCAAGTTCTTGTTTTTGGAATCTATTGTGTAATTTCTGAGCACCAGATTTTTCGGCAGTACACCAAGAGTGCTGGACTGTTCAATAGCATCACCTGAGAGCGCTTCATAAAGTTTGATTTATTAATTGGAAATTCTGGCTTGATTATACGGGCTGCTACATATTCTTCTAGACTTTTCCTTCCTCCTGCTCCCTTCTGTGTGGTCATGTCAGTGTTCCGAAGGAGATGAGAAAGGGTGGACTGAATTTCATAGCTAATTTCTCACGGATCTTGTATTAGAGTGTTGCTGAGGAAGGAAACTTCAGTGAAGCTCTGCAAATGAAGAGTGGGGACTTTGCAGGCTTCCTCTTGAGTCCATGCCCTCAAGATCACACGTACAGACGCACATATGCCCATATTTTTTATCAGTAGTTCAAGTGTAACTTTGAACTAAAGGACTTACTTACACTCAAGTAATAAAGGTCAAAATGACCATGATGGAACAAAATGTGCCAATACTACCCGATATGTGAATTGTAAGGGTCAGTAATCCATAAACAATTCTGATTGTAATCGTATGTTTCATTAATGTAATGTAATTTTGCACTATTGTATTGTCATATATAAAAAAAAAACTCTTAAAAAATACCCTGAAACCTAATGCCAAATGTACAGTTTATAGGTTCATGTTATTTCTGATAAGAATTTAATTGCATTATGCTAATAGTTGTTTAATGCCATTAACTTTCTGTGGGTGTATCATTGTGATGCAGATGCGATAGGGTTGTTGTAAGCACACTAATTAGTCATCTGGATTTTTATAGATAAAATCATACATTGATCAGATATCACTTTTGTACTTATTTTTTTGTAGAGTATTTTTCCACACTTGAAAAAAACATGTTTATTTTATATCAAACATCAGCTTTTCTTTAAAATCTTATTTTAGTAGCCAATGCATGTTTGAAATAAGATGTTAAATATTATATGACAATATTAAGATTGTGTTTATATTAGGTAAAAATTATACGCATGCAATTGGTGAATCATGCATCTTTGGGGTGGGGGGATTTACACTGCCAACTCACACACAGGCTTCGTTTCAATCTGTGTGCATGATTCACATCCTTTCAAGTTCTTTTGAAACATTTGGTAAAATGAAAACGTTATTCTCAGTGATAATGAGCCAATAGACAATGTTGCTTTGGCTTTTCTTTTCTTTTTTTAACTTTGTAGCATATCATGCAAGTTTTCCCAGTAATAATGTTGGCAATAAAATACAACAAATAAAATCATTTATTGGTAAATGATACAATTTATAACACAGAAACAGTATTATAAAGCATGAAGATGTGAATAAATTATCTTTACCAGTTTCATTCTATGAACAAAATATTCTGGCAGCTTTATCTATAATCAAGAATGGTGTATTTTTAAAAATTTATTTATTTTACACTGCCAAAATCAGTACTACTGCCAAGAGGGAAAAATGTTGAGGTCAGGTTTTGCACAATACTGATGGGCAATAACATAAAACAGCAGACAGTGTAGAGAGCCAATAGGTGTAATTGGCAGGGGCAAAGAAATGGTGGTCCTAATTTTTTTTTCTTAATAACTTGAGTGATTTTTAAAATGTACAAAGAATATGAATTTTGGCTATGACAACATGTCTTTACATGCTGATAATTGATGATAGTCTTTGAAAATTACAAATACCATTCCATTAAAAGAGGGTATTTTAGGGCTGGATTGTGGCTCAGTGGAAGAGCACTTGCCTAGCATGTGTGAAGCACTGGGTTTGATTCTCAGCCCCACATATAAATAAATAAAATAAAGTCCATAACAATTAAAACATATTTTTAAAAAAAAGAAGGGTGTTTTAGTTGTGTGTGTGTGTGTGTGTGTGTGTTAATTTGACTGTTTTTAGAGAATTTACTTGTGCTTTTAAAAGGTCTTAATTTCAAACAGGAAATATGTGTAGGCCAAACAGCCCTTCCCCAGATGAAATTAGTCATTGATCATAGTATATCAAGGCTAAAACATAGCTTTTGGTAATTTAAAACACCAAGATAAGCATTTACACTGTCGGAAGGTAATTTCATTGCTAGGTTATTAAAACAGTGGGAATTCTATTTATACATTTATTTATTTATTTATTTACAGAAGATTGGTTCCTTTGAGTTCAGTTTTAAAAGCTTCAGTGAAGTTAATATAATGGTAAGAAAAGTTGATTCTAGCTACTATTCCAAGTGAAAATCATGTCATTGAATCTTGCTGTATCCTTGCAGTAAAGCATTAATTCAAATAACAAGCAGCCAGTCCTAGCAATATGAAGGCTAACTATACTATCCAAGCTGTTGTAAGTGACATTCAGCAACATTGATCTGGGCTCTTAGTTTGATACCACATCATTTCCTTCATTGACTCATCCTGTAAATAACATAACACTTTATGGCAGCTAAGCACTTGTTTTAATAAGCCATGAAAGGCAAGATGCCATAGGAAATCTGTACATTCCGCTACTTGGAGAAATTGTGCTTTCCACAAATTAAACTGGAGATGCCATTTGAAAGTTCCTTCCCTTACAAATGACATCCCAGTATAGATTCCTGCTCATTGATGTCTTTCTGGGCTTATAAATATATGGTGTGACTGCTATAATTTTGTGAAATTTTGGATAACACTAAATAGTGACTACTGCAATCTCTGCTGATTCCAAGGCAGAAATAGTTGTTTAAGAATTTGAGCCTGTTGTGTGTAAGGAAAAAAATATCTTTCTTCGGTCATATTTCCTATGTTCATTGTAAGTACCTCACTGATTCAGCACTGGAGTTATTCCTTGGATGTGTAAATAATGTTTTATTCAAGCCTAATGAATTCCTGTAATGTGAATATTTAAAATAAAAGACTTCAATTTAAATGTACAATAGTTAGTACTGGTTATTTATAATGCTTAAATTCAAAATCATTCACTTGAGAAGATTCATTTTCACTTACATGCAAATCTGGTTCCCTGGATATATTGAATTAAAAATTTAAAAGTAAATAAATACATTTTTTCACATTATGCATTCATTATAGATGCTAAGTTAAAAAAAAAAAAAGAACAGCCAATGTACACAAGTCAACTGTTCTATGCTAATTTCTTTCCTTAGTCTTGCATTATTTTACTGGATTCAGGGCTACAGTTAGACCAATTAGTAAGTGGGCTTGTGGAATAGAAGAATCTCTTCATTTTGCTTTGATTCTAGTTTGGAAGTCATCTCACCCATCTTGCTTTCTCTATTCTCTGACATTCTGCATACTCTCCTGATACCTCTTATTCAGGGTTACAAATCAACGGTAAGAGAAGATCCAACGTATGGACTTCTCCCTTCAATCATCTATCTTTATCTTTCAACTGCCAACTGTCATGTAAATCCTACTGACCCATGAATCTGCAAACAGGGCATTGCATCACCTAATTTTCCCCTCATCCTTCATCCAATTAATAGCACTATTATAAATTATGTTGCCTAAGTACAAAACCTTAGAAATTATTTCACTGCTGTGACTGAAAAACCTGACAGGAACAATTTTAGAAAAGTTTATTTGGAGCTCACAGTTTCAGAGGTCTCAGTCCATAGATGGCCTACTCCATTCCTCAGGGTCCAACGTGAGGCAGAACATCAAGATGGAAGAGCATGGCAGAGGAAATCAGCTCAGAATGTGGTAACAAGGAAGTAGAAAGAGCTCTGCTCACCAGGGGCAAAATATACACCTCAAAGGCACACTCAGCCACACCCAACCTGCCTACCCTTACCACCCAGTTAAACCCTATTAGTGGATTAACCCACTCTTTAGATTAAGGCTCTCTTAATCCAATCATTTCACTTCTAAACTTTCTTGCATTGTTTCACATTTGAATTTGGTGGTGGGGGGCACCTCATATTGAACCCATAACAGTTTGATGTGATTTATATTGCAGTATGATATAAAGTCATTGAAAATTTATGAACAAATGTGCAATGTGTGCAAAGTCTCAAAACACAATCTTATAATACTCAAAATCATTAAAACATGTAAACTAGCATCGTAATGTTTTATCCATCCTCATGGACAGTTCCAATGTGTGTCAATGAATAGTGTATTCCTTTTACTGAAGAGAAGCTGTGTGATGTAGTGGCTCAGTGTCTACATGCCAGGTTGAACTGCTGGCATATATTCCCAACTTCAACTGTGCCGCCTAAGGATATTTTTTTTCTTCTTATCAATTTCTTTGTAAAGAAGGCAGGGATAATATCTGTACTGTTGTTATAGAATTGTTATGACAACTAAATGAGTTGGGTTGATGGCAGGGGAAGGGCAGTTCATGCTAGCACTTGCCTAGCATGTGTGAAGTCCTAACTTTCATCAGCAGAACTGGAAGAAGAAAAAATTAAACGAATTACTACACATGAAAAATTTATGACAGTACCAGACACAGCACCCAATATCTTAGCTATTATTTAAAAATCAATGCAAACATTTCCCAAGTACATCTTTTCTTCAGTCCCTCCAGTCATTAGAACATCTTCTAAAAATAAATTGCTTTATAAAAAACTTGGTTCTCTAATAACTGCTTTGTTCTTGGGTAGACAGAGAAGGGGTTTTCATCATACAGTCCACGAACATAGTGGGATGTAGTCTAGAGACAGGAAGAATAGTAAATTTTAATAACTTACACTCAGTGAGTGGTCAGGTACTCAAAACTAACAAAAGGCATGTAGAACAGACCCTGCTTTGGGAATTGCCATATCTAAAGTAAGCTGATGATAGTAGTAACTCAGGATTCATCTTACTGCCCGCAATCTGACACCTTCTTCTGAGAATAGACCTGGGTTGGTAAAAACTGAAATCTCCTTTCCAGACAGGGTTTTTGCCCTCCTTGTCTGGTATATCCCTTCTATCTTACACAATAAGAGGACTTTTTAAAAAATTGAAATACCTTTAATAATAAATATACTGCCAAAACTTACCAGGAAAATGTCTAAATTCCAGAAACCAGAAGAACATAAATCCCCACAATACAAAATCTGGTGAAAGAGAACAAATAAAATTATTGTTGGAGGTTCAGTGTTGCCCTGGGATTGCCAGATTATGCCATAATGTAAAACATTAAGTCCAAAAACTAAAGGAAAATCTAAAACTCAGAATGCTAATTACTGAAACCATAAGTAATTCAAGTTGAAAACCTGTTTTACAGTCCATGAATTTAAAAACATAAGAAAACAGTTGTATGACCATTTGGTCATCTAATAAATTGGACAACATATGTTATTTATTTTATTAAAGGCCATGTTTGCAAATGATCGTTCAAAATGAAAGCTGCATCAAATGGTGTCCCTTAAATCTATGTCCCAAATTAGTCTAGTGCCAAACACTCATTCTTTGTGTTATTCCTTGAATAAAAAAGCAGGTCAGTGGTCAAAAACATTTGAAAATGTTTTGCAAGTATTCCTTTCTCAGAGATTCGAAATGCACTTTCATACGTTAGAGTCCCCAGTGTATCCTTCAAAAAGGGTTCATTTTTATTTAACCCAACTTGTCTTAAATATATCTTATCATAGAAACTGTTTCTCTGTAGAGGTAATTTGCATTCTAGGAGAGTAGTATTCTAAGTAACACTCTTTTAAATCTTCTGCAGTAAGGCTACTTGTTTTTGCTTGAATATAACCCAGGTTTGATATCATAAGATGTTTGAGACTGATTGTCCCTTCTGAATACCAGCATATTCTATGGGGCCCCATAGTCTGGTCTGGATCCTAGAAATCAGAGTGATTCTGGATTCACATTCTATGCCCATTCTAGAAATCAACAGTCCTCTCAAGAGGAAACATCTGCAAGCTATACAGTTGGAACATCCAATCTGCTTCAGGATTTCTCTAAACACTAAATTAAGATGAAGCCACAATGATAGAAATAATTACATTTGTTGTTTGCCAAAACACCTTAACCCATCCAAATTCCTCATTAGACTATAGAATAGAACTCTTGCCCTAGTACATTATATGAAATGATCAAGGAAATTAAAAGCCCATTTTATATCAGAGATATGTGAATGTTGAAAGATACACTAATGCTGAATTCAGCAAAAAATACAGTGTACAACAATGAATCTATTGAACTATTTTCTCCATCTTGTCTCTTTCTTTTTGCCCCCAATAATCTCCAGTCTCAAATGTCCTTCAGATGTGATCTTGTACATGTTAGTAAAACAAGAAAATCTGGAAGAATCTGAGAATTAGGATTGTTTCCACCAACTGAAGCAGGGAAGGTGCTAGAAAAGTAGATTGAAGTTTTAGAGAGCTACAAGAAACTTTATTCTAGAAAGTAAAGAATTATGAGATTTCTACAGGATAGGCAACAGACAAAAAAAATGATATTCCAGGGAAAGGGAAGTGATAAGAATAAAGCAGGAAAAAAAGGCAAGTGCATCCATATATGTGCAATAGCATAGCAAACAAAAGACAGAACATGGCATAGAAACAGGAGAGGATGTTTGGACAGCTAGAAGCAGGAGCAGGTGACTGGGATCCCATTCATCCAAGAGAAGCTCATCAAGACCAGGCATGGATTCTATGAAGACCAGGACCTCCAAGATATCAGGAACCCTGGAGGAGAATGAAGGAAGGAAATTCTCAGAAGCTCAATAATTAGAATGGAGTTCCAAGGTGAGATCACCTTAGAGTCTATGACAGAGCTCCTTAACAGACCTGGTTTCTGTTTAGACAAGTCTCTAAGCTTGTAAATGATACTCTAGAAATTCCTAGACAGTAAAAGAAGGCCAGACACTCTGAATTTTCTAACACCCCTAGATTGACAATCTGGCAAAGTATAGTAATTTATATTTCCTGGTTGTAAAGATGCTTCCAAAACAGAAATTTATTCCAGTGAAGCTACAGACAAATGTTGGAGTGGGTTTTGAAAACTACATTGTCATCAACTCATTTCAGATGAAATCTTTCTTAAAGAAATACAATGCTCTTAACTGCTTACTCACGGAGAGGAATTAACTCTGCTAGAGGTACATTTTCATTCAAGTAGTCATATAATAGATATATACAAAAGTATTTATCAAAAGAAAAATGATGTGTAATATTTACCAAAGTACATTTCTTCAAAATTTAACAAGGAATTTTCATTCTCAGTACTAAGCAAGCTTTAGGATATATATTTTGAAAAGATGTTCACTTCTAACCAAATAAGACCAACAAAATAAGAAGATAATTGTTGTTCATGCACCCAGATCAGGAAAACAGACAACTTCAATACAATAATCATTTTAACATGAAATCGCTCTGAATTATGTCTGTTCTGTATCTTTGTGTATATGTGTATGAATCAGTTTAGAAACTAGAATAATACAGTGTAGTTTCAATTTCTCAACTCAGCCTTTATAAATTGCATTTCCACATTTAAATTGAGAATTTCTACAACTTGTAAGATGGTCATGCAAATCTCCTCTCTAAAATGGCCAATAGCTAACAAACTATATCTTCAATCAGATCTAGAAATGAAAATGTTAATGTACTCTCAGCTAGTACTTTACTAAACTATAGATTTTCCAGTGAATGAAATCAAACTAAGACAATTTTCAATAAGTTTGAAATACAATGTTCTCTAATTTTGTCATTCTGGACACTCAATATTTATTTAATAAAAATATGAATCTAAGAAGAGCAGAAACTGACTTTATGTTACAGTATATATTTCAGCTACTTTATGCAGAGAACATTGTGTAATTTTTATGACTAATCAGCTATAGATTTCTAAATACTAGATAATTTCATAAATGATGCCCTCTAGTCACTTAATTTGATGGTAAAATCATTTCCAGTTTAGCCTCAATTTGTGTAACTTTCTTAATTCACAAATTCACCTTAAGGTTCTAATATTTAATTCATTTCAATCAGCAAAAAAATTCTAATCAAATCCTTACAAGCCTTATCATTAACTTGTTTATTAATTAAATTTTAAGGTAAAATAAAAATTCACCATTTCATTAAAATAGATTAAGCACATTAATAATCTCTGTAACATTAACTTTGCTATTAAATCTATTTTCTTTCCAGGCACAGTGCCACACAGCCTGTAATCCCACCAGCTCAAGAGGCTGAGACAAGAGGAATGAAGTTCAAAGCTAGCCTCAGCAGCTTAGCAAGTCCCTAAGCACTTAAGCAAGACCCTTCATCAAAATAAAAAATAATAGAGGGACTGGGGTTGTGACTCAGTGGTTAAGTGCCCCTGGGTTCAATACCCACTACAAAAAAAAAAACAATCTGTTTTCCGATTTCCAACTTTTAAATATAAAGCATAAGTATGTCACGCTTTTAAGGCTCTAAGATTTGTGCATGTTGTGTGTGTGTGTGTGTGTGTGTGTGTGTGTGTGTGTGGTGCAACTGAACTCAGGGACACTTTATCACTGAACCACATCCTCAGTACTTCTGGATTTTGAGAGAGTCTTGCTAGATTGCTAAGGCTGACCTTGGATTTGTGACCCTCCTGACTAACTGGGATTGTAGGCTTGTGCCAGCAGATATTTTCCATTATAGAAGGTGCATGTTTCTAAGGCTCTAAGTATAGGTAGGAGGTTTTTTTGTTTTTGTTTTTGCATTTTTTTGGTTTTGGTTTTTGGTTTGTGTTTTCGTTTGTTTGTTTTGAGACAGGGACTCCTATGTTACTTAAGTTAATTTAAAATTCCTGGATTCCAGGGATCCCCCTCCCTTACCCTTCCCAGGAGCAGGGACTACAGATATATGCTGCTACTCCTGTCTGAAGGGTAAAGGTTTTTGGAAGCTAATAACCATTTGTCCAATTGAGTTAAAATAAATCTCAAGGCAATACATTTATTGATCTCTACTTTTGAAATTTAAGAACTTAAGAATTTACCAAAATCTTTGATTCAATAAAACTTGAGCAAAAAAAATAATAAATAATAAGATAAATCAACATGAGTTAAAATAAGCTGAAAAGATAACTTGTCATATGGCTTAGAGAATTCAGTGAGCCAGCCCTCTTGAGAGTTCTTCCAAGAACAGGAAGGCCTGCAGGAAACTCTGCAGTGTTAGGGTGCAGAAATTAATTAAGAAACTGTCGACATCTGCACACGTGTTCTAATCTGTGAGTCTATATTTCTATGTGTTCCTCTGTATGGGTCCATAGCTGTGGTATTTGGGGAAAGATCCTTTTCCCAACTTCATGCTTCATTCCTTCCTCTGGATATGTAGGATTATTGCGCTTCTCAGCATACATGGAGGAAGATGACAGCCCCTGGATTCTGGGCGAACAACTTAGATTCAGCCACATATAAGCATTACCTATTTCCTACTTAGGCCAGCTATCCTTTCTGTGGGTGAGTACTCAAAGCTTAGAAGTAGTTGAGCTGGGCAGACTTGCCCTACGTTAAAACCTCTGTAACAGTGCTCTCAAAGTTATCCTACAAGGATTCCAATAGATCTGACCCCAAAGTAAATTTTGTCGTCAAATATAAATAATTACAAAAGTAAATAATTTCAATTTTCAATGAGACGCACAATATTCTAAATTCTTCACAGGTATTCCTTTATTTAATCCTCACAACTCTCTACTGTCCTACCATTATTTCCATTTTCCCAACCAAAAAATTGGGAAAGTCAACCAACAGTTAAAAAATTGCAGGGCTGAAATGTCTGGCTTTTCTGGTCCTCAGTGTTCAACCACTAAACTCTAGTTTGTAAAACGCTGGGTGAAATGAGGTTGAACCAGTGATTGATTAATTGATTTTGCTACAGGATTTATTACTACCTTTTATGAGTTATAATGAATTATAAATTTCCCAGAGTACAATATACCATAAAGCTTCTGAAACTTCTAAAATTATCATTTCTTTAAAAATTTTTCATGAACTACCTAAAGTCAGTAATAGGACATTATCTGGAAAATATTGTTCTAATTTGATTTTCATTCTGGGTTAATAAAATAATTCTAAGAAATAATTGAATCATAAGGAAACTGAAAAAAATAAGTACATTTATTTTCCATCTGTAATTTTACATTTGTACATTCCCTCTGAAATTGGTATTGATACTTAATCTCCAAATTTATCAGTTTATAGTATTTGGAGGTGGCCGTGAGCAAGGCAACTGGGATTAAGTAAATCCATCAGGGTTCAGTCTTTATGATGGAATTTGTGGCTGCAAAGAGGAGGAATAGAAACCCAATTTGACCCATGCTTACTTTGCCTTGCCATATGATGTCTTTCACCATGTTATGAAGCAGCGTAAAGACCCTGATAAGATGCACTATGCTCTTGAACTTCCCAGCGTCCTATCAATAATAAAACCTTTGTTCTAAATTATCCAGTCTCAGGTATTTAGTAATAGCAGCAGAATACAATCTAGGGCTAATTTCAATTAATTATAGAATTCTTCTCATATACGTTCTAAAATTAATGTGCTAATTGACATGGGTAGATAAAAATCAAATTTTGTGGATGCAAATTCCTTAAGTTTTTCAAAAAATCAATAGTAAAGAAAGAAAACAGCTCATTCTCAAACAAATAAATGGTGGCAAAATGTTAACTAGTCCATGTATGGGACATAACTCTCCACGAATTTGTAGATCAAAGAAGTAGTAACTTAGGAAAGTATAATTTAGTTAAATTATTTGGTGATAAATTTGTAATTAATTCAAAATAGAAACTAAGGAAGCAGTTTCTTTCTAGAAGTACTTAATGAAAGATAATAAGTACCCCTCTCACAAAACAGCAATTTATTCATCCAATAACATTTTTAAAATTTTTTATTTGTTCTAATTCATTTTACATGACAGTAGAATGCATTTTGACACATCATACATAAATGGAGTATAAGTTCTCATTCTTCTGGTTGTACATGATGTAGAGTTACACCAGTAATATAATAATATATACACACAGAGTAATAATGTCCAATTCTTTCTATTATCCTTCTTACCCTATGTCCCCTCCCCTCTGTCTAATCAAAAGTACCTCCATTCTTCCCTAGTTCCATCCTTGCCAGCCTTTGATTCTTTGGGATTGACTTATTTTGCTTAGCATAATGTTCTCCTGCTCCCTCCATTTACCAGCAAATGCCATTATTTCATTCTTATTTATGGCTGAGTAATATTCCATTGTGTATATATACCACAGTTTCTTTATCCATTCATCTATTGAAGGACATCTAGGTTGGTTCCACAATCTAGCTATTGTAAATTGAGCAGCTATGAACATTGATGTGGCTGCATCACTGTAGTAATCTGATTTTAAGTCCTTTGGGTATAGGCCAAGGAATGGGATAGCTGGGTCAAATGGTGGATCCATTCCAAGTTTTCTAAGGAATCTCCACACTGCTTTCCAGAGTGGCTGCACCAACTTGCACTCCCACCAGCAATGTATGAGTGTACCCTTTTCCCCACATCCTCGCCAACACCTGTTGTTGCCTGTATTCTTAATAAAAGACATTCTAATTGGGGTAAGATGAAATCTTAAGGTGGTTTTGATTTGCATTTCTCTTATGATGAGGGATGTTGAACATTTTTTCATAAATCTGTTGATTGCTTGTAGATCTTCCTCTGTAAAGTGTCTGTTCATTTCCTTGGCCCATTTATTGGACCTCTTTTAAAATTTATTTATATGCAGTGCTGAGAATCAAATCCAGTGCCTCATACATGCTAGGCAAGCATGCTGCCACGGAGCAACAACCCCAGTCCAAGTTATTAGTTATGTTATCAGTTATTTGAAGATAACTGAGTTGAAGACTAATTTAAGAATACTAAAAATTAGAATACATTGATCAATTACAATTTAGAATCAAGAATAGAGTCTATAGAGGATGGAATCCTGGGAAATTGTTGGCATAATTATGAAATACCTGGATGCCAAATCTATTCCACTAAGTCATTTCCTTCATAGGTGATCATGGAACAAATGTGCAGGTAGAGACAAAGTGATATATAATACAAAATATCAAACAGCTAAATAAAAACAGAAATAAACTCACTGCTTCATAAAGTCAGAAATAATCTCAGGTGTCATCTGGTGTAATTTCTTCATTTTACAAATACACTGGAATTTAGAGAAGTCAACGTGCTTTCTCAATGTTACATAGTTTGCAGTGGGCCAAATCAATAAAGTCTCAGTTCCTAGTGCTGTGCCCACTTACCCTTTGCATCATCCTTCTATATCATATCAAATAAAAGAAAGCAAAAAATGAGCAACATACATGGCATGAACAAAGTGTTATCTGTAAACCAAAGTATAAAAAAATTTGAAACTATTTTTCTTTTTTTTATTAAGAAATCAGTTACTTTCATGAGCAGCCAGTGGTACATTAAAATCTCTCTTGTATTACATGTTGAACAACATTATTCTTCTTGCCCTTTGAGCCCAGTTCCAGTCAAAATTTCCATGTGAAAGTAATTGTGATGAAAAAAATAACGCTTTAAATAATTATTTTTTAATTTACCATTTCAATCAAAACAATGAATTAATTTTTCCATTCATCTTCTATGTTTTGGTTGTTAATTAGCATTAGGTCTTACAGTCTTACATTTGCATTTTATTTGGAAGTATGCATAAAATCGTCTGTTTAATTAGGAAATATTCACTCAATTCTTCACTGCAAAAGCAATTTTATTAGAAAGTGAAAAACAAAATGATAAACTCAAGTCCTTAATCCATCTCTTTTTTTCAGATCTAGAGGAGATATTAGAGATTGAGTTTTAATATTAATAAATCAATTATTAATGAAACTACTATAACCCAGAGATTATTCAAGGCTATAGGGCTATTTATAGGAAGAACAGAGATACAATTCTTGTCTTGCTTATTCTTTCTAGGGATGGTTCAGTATATTTATCATATGCATTTGAAAGTGTAAAACCCAAGATTATGTTCTCAAATTAATAACCTCAAAATACAAACACTGAATTATTTTATTGAGAATGTTTTCAAAAGGAAAACACTTAACTTCAAAAAGTATAATAAGTAAAACAGGATCTTAGACCTGTGCATTATAGCTTATCTCAACTTCACACCTTAAGCTACATTGCTAAATTTGCTAATATGTATTAGAAAACAGGTCCCATCCTTGAAGAAATAAAAAATTTGATGATTGAAATAAAGCAGAGAGTGATAATAAAAATGGGAGGATAAGTGAAAGTAAATCTTTTAGAAGATATTTTATATGTAAAATATAGAGGTGACATTTTGGGGAAGGAATAAGCAAATCATGAAGACAGGTGGCTATAATGGATTAAAGAGAAATTCAGGAGCATAATTTACTAGAAACAAAGCAACAAAGTCAGATTTAAACATGACAGAGGGAGGCTTCTTCAAGCATGTAATTAGCCTGGAGATTCTGATAGTAAAGAGAAATGAGGATAAAAAGACATCTTTAATAAAAGATAAGGAAAGACACTTTTTGTTCAGACACCAGATGGCAAAATCAGCAACCATGGAGTTTCCCATACACAGAAGACTCTCAGCATCACAGGTAAAACAGGTTGAGCAAGCAGTCCTATAGAAAGGTCTCAGGTTGAAAACACACATACAGAGAGAGAGAGAGAGAGAGAGAGAGAGAGAGAGAGAGAGGAGAGAAGGAAAGAGAAAGGGAGATTGAGCACACAAGGCAAGAGTGTGGACAGACAGACCAACACATGCACACATTTTTTCCTAACATACAGCAGTTGCCTTGAATAGCTCCCTCTGCACCATTTGTATTGATGTATTATAGTTGTGCATAATTGTGGAATTTGTTGTTACATATTTTACATGCACAGGATATAACAATAAATCTGGCCAATATCACTCCCCAGCACTTCCCTGTTCTCTCCCCTCCTTGCTCCCTCTGCCCCTTTCCTCTAATCTATGTTTCTTCTGAAAGATTTACTTCCACATAGCCTCCCAATTTTATCTCTCTGTTTTTTTCAATCATCAAGTTTTTTCTCCTTTCAAGGAAGGTGGGTCTAGGGGGATCTCATGAAAATGACCTTTTATTTTCAGAGCTCCCAACAATCCTCATCTACCTTCTAACCCAGTCCCTTTCCCCATTCCTCTTCAGGCTACCTTTCAAGGACTAGTAGCCTAGGATGTCCATATTAAGGGAAAATAGTTCAAACCTATCAGTGTCACATCATTAGAAGTAGTAAAACAGTGAACTTCGCTAATGAGCTGAAGCAAAGGAGCAATACCTAACACTAAGCAATGCCCATTTTTTACCAAAATCTTCTTTCTAACTTCAAAAAAAGATTATATCTCATATAATTCAAAGATAACTACATTTGTAAAATGGAAAATAATTTAAGTTTTCAAAGAATGGTTTATTTTCATAGTGTAATTACTTACTTAGAATTAATATATATATATTTTTTTCAGATGTCCATTGATATTACAGCAAATTATGATTCAGGTATTTAACAGATTGTCTTCATATGTAGACAATAGGTACACCCATGCTCTGAAGTCATGTATTATTCTAGAATAAAGAGATCAAACCTTCTCTGGCTCAATATAAGCCATGACAAACATCATTAGAAGTTGCTTTCATAATATATCATTGTACACCAATAGAAATTCAGAGTGTTTTCCACTCTTACCAGTTTTCTCAAAAACAACCCTAAAGAGTAAATAAGAAAACTCATTTTCAAATGAAGAAATTGGGATGTCTAACTAGAGAATGTGTGATCCCCATGTATCAATAACAAAGAGATTAAAAACAGTCTGCAAAGTCCTGATGGTGCTTATGGTAATACTGATACACAATACCTCGTTCAATGGCTCAGTGATGCGGTTGAGCTTCTCCATTCACTTTTGATCCAGTAGACCTGAGATCATATACCACTTAAGTTTTATTACTTGGAAATTACATCTAATTTATCTCCACAAATACATTGGAATCGAATAAATGCAATGTAAATCAGTAATCAGATGGCTTTAATACCGCCTTCTAATTAGACCTGTGGTAATTTGTCTAACAAATATATCACTGTGCAATCAAATTAACGTATATAATAAATTCTAAAGTGGCTCCTTTGCCATTGGAAGACTACAAGGCATGCTGCATACCAAATAGTATCAAAGTGCTCTCTGGTCTGAGGCTGTTTTACAGCCTGTTTATTGTTTTCTATAGTTGTGTTCCGTGCACACACACACACAGGCACACGCACACACACACTCCCAAAGCCACAACATGACCAAAGAGTGTCCATGTACCTTCTAAGTTATGCCTCTGCTGGCAACATCTTGTCTGGCCCACAAGCCTTCCTGCTACTAAAAATTCTCATGGGTTTATTTGTAAATTTTCTCAAAGGGCTTCTTTGTCAACCAAAGTAGTCCACCTGATTGTGATGATGATAGAAGTCTGCAGAAGCAGAAAATTGATCAATGACTCTTTCTTGTACAAGAGACTCCAATATAGACACAAGAACATCCAGTTGATTAATCCTTTCTAAGCCCATGAAGCTTCATACACCTGCCTAAAGCAATGTTATATATAGAAGGAGCAGTCTGTCTTCAGCTTTCAAATGCATTCACAATCTGCCTGCCAATTTTTAGAAGAATCTTTAGCAAAATAGAGTTTGCACTTATGTCTTTCACCATAAATTAATAAATCAGTTTCATTCTTCAAATACTCTTTACTCAAAAGTGTTTAAGACATTTTTTAAACTATTGAAGCATTTTAATTATTGATTCTACTGGTAACTTAAACTAAACATAGTGCTAGGGTACATTTTTTTGAATTATTTAGATAAAAATGCCACTTTCCTATATTCAAATTTTGGTTAATAGTAGAATATTTTATTTAACATAGAAAGGAGATTTTATACTAATATAGAATATTATTTATTTAAAGTGTGGTATTATTACTATTGCAACTATTAATGACTATCTTTGAAACTACCAATTGCTATGTGAATACTACATGCATATACCATATTGTCTGTCATTTATGTTATCCTACTTTTAAAAAATGTATCTGAACCTTTCAACCCCATTTTTTAGATGAGGAAACTGAGTATTAGAAATGTTAAGTTGTCTAAAGAGCCTAGACTAATGGAGTAGAACCCAGCTTTATCTGACTCCAGAGACAGTATTCTATGTGTTTGGCAATGTTAACCCTCTCCACGTGTGATCTGAACTGTTTTATCAGGATTTAAGGACTGCTATTTTTGCTTGATTTGGTTATAAATTCAGTAAGTATTTTCCAAGATTCTTTAGTACCAGGCAAAAAGTAGAAACTGATGCCACAGTGGAATGAAAACCAGATACAGTTCCTATCCTTACAGAGTTTACAAACTCAAAATCACACATATAGAAATAGCCAATGTGACCAGTGCTATGAAGACAAAGTGGAATTGTAGGAAAATGGGTATTTACAACATCTCAGGGACAGTAGGGTAAAAGGCATTTTTAAAGAATAGTAAAAGACCCAATGATGAAGGCAAAGCTGGGACAAGTGAAGCTAAGCAGAGGCACATGTGCATACAGATCTGTGGATAGGTATAAAGAAACCCCCACAGGGAGGAAAGAGAGTCCTGTGGGAATCAGAAAATCTCCTAGGATACTGACATTCACTTGCACCACTAACCCTCACAACTGTGTTTAGCAGGATGAATTATTAGCCTCATCTCATATTGGTGGAAATGAAAATTATATGACTATCCATACCCAGAGCCAGCAAGCAGAAGGACTGAGAGTTGAATTCTGTGCTGCCTTCTTTGGAAGCTGCCACACTTTCTCCACACTACTGCCCTGGCTTAGAATTTGGCTACGAGACAGACTGCTTGAGAAAAACACACACAGGTTAACTATAAGCTAAAACTTTTCAAAGCTATTTAAGAACTGCTTTGTGACAAGACTCTGCTGAAAACCTCTTAGAATGACAGGAGCCAAAGGATGAGGAATCAAGCAAAAATACCCCATATCCCATGGACCCAGTTAACTGAGGAACTGCTCTTTGTTGTTGTACAATAGTTTTACTTACTTTAGAATTTCATATAAATGGAAAATTATCACTGACATGAAATAATACTTGGATATGAATTATAAGAAACATCAATCCTTGCCTCTACTTTTTTCATTATAATCTCAAACTCATTATAAACACTTTTGAAAGGATTCATTCTATCACCTCAGTTCTAGGGAATGCTGCCAATTTTATTGAGGTTCTCCCAAATTGCTGCCAACCAGAAATCTAAACTCATGCAATGTAACTGTGTCAATAAGAATGAATACAGCTGCAAATGTTTCCATGTGAGGTGGTGCAATTGTGTAGCTGCTGAAATAAATTCCTTTCTCCTTGCAATATAAAGAAATCTGGAATTAGGAAGCATGGCTCACTTTCATAGCAGTTTCCAAAACATCACAAAACTAAAATAAAAGTTTATACAAAACTCATATCCTAAATTTGTGTAAAAATTCCTTGTCAGAAATGCTGTCCATGTTTGTGCAGAACACCTTCTAAAGTGCAGAGCAGAGTGGTTGGAATCACTGTCTAAACTACTTCAAATTCATTGTTTAAAACCCTTAGGAAGCTCTACCTCTGACCTCCCAGTCTCCAGATCACTGTTTCTACTGAAATGACCTTCTTTCTTATAGTAATTTCTGAAAGACTTCCCCATTTTCCAAGATCCAGTATAAATAATGAATATTTTAGGAAGCTTTCCAAATGTTCTCCTGGAAATTCTATTTTCCTCTCTATACTCTCATGAAGTTTTCCTACCTCTATTATTTTGCTGATTCCAATGTGACATATTAAAAAGTATACTATCTACTTTCTACATGGCAAAATAAAGGAGGTTATGGATGATTCTTTAACTCCTCCCATGACATGGAAATTATTTGCTGATCAACACTCTCCTTGTCTTGAAGATCTAATCATATGCAGCTTTATATTTGCTTCCTGCTTATAACTGTTTGTCTTATGTTTACGACTTTTAGAGCAATGTTCTATGATGAAAATTATGACATAGTTCTTGTGGCCAAATTATTGTTTTCACATAGTACCTACCATGTGCATTTATCCCACCCCAAATTCTGAATACTCACACATCAAAAAAATGTGCAAAATACTAAACACTGGATCACAGTCTACATTTGGGCACTTGGTGTGTTCATTCATTGTTCTTCTTTCTGGACTATTGACTGACTAATGTTGCCTGACAAATGATAGAACTGAGCTCAGAAGCTAAACACTTCTCCAAAAGTACCTGAAATACAAAACAACATAGGCTCTAACCAAGTTGTATCCAAATACTTCAGAATTGAAACTCCTGGAAACAGCAAAACAAACTCTATGCTTTGTAGATAATGAAATTGAAGCCAGAGGGGCAAAGAGAATTGACAAAGAGTTATTTAGTGACAAAGTCAAGAATCCTAATTCCCTGTTCACTGCTTTTATCACAGGTCTAATGTTTACAAAATATAGATTCTTAGCTTCAATAACTTGAGAACATATTTTCACAATTCTAGAATATTTAAGTATTTCTTTTTGTAAAAAAATCAACTTTTGGAAGTATAATTTATGTGTTATAACTTGCATCAATTTTAACCATATAATTATGAGTTTTCAAAATGGGGACAGCTGCATAACCTCCCTAAAGATAAAGATCATTTATCTTACGATCATTTACCCTCTCACAAAACATTTCCTCAGGCCTTTTTGGAGTTAACAACCATTGCACTTCACAGGCCCACCACTGAACCACCCTTTGTCGTTGTATGATGGTTTTACTTATTTTAGAATTTCATATAAGTGGAATCACTCAACATATACTCTGACTTTTTTCACTTAGGATAATTCTTTGAGGTTCACTTGTGTTGTTGATTATATCAGTAGTTCATTAGTTTATTCATAATTAACAATTCTAGACTTCATTTGGATTTAACACTTTTTTCTATTAATATCAATTGATCATTTCTCTGATCACTGTCATGATCATCTGGAAGGATAAATAAATTGCACTAATTTGGAAAAGAGTGTAGCTATAGAATCAGACAGATATACTCTGAGCTGGTGTTAATTTTTCTTTTAATTCATGAAGACTACATGAAGTTAGTACTTTATAAACTCCCCAAACTTTTTGATTCCTCCTCTGTGAAATAAGGACTATATTCTGCAATTCATAATTTGTTTGCAGATGAATGAGATAATATATGTGCATGTTTGACTTACAGAAAGAATTCAATAAATGGACACTCCATTTATAAAATAAATAAGGATAAAGTATAGCCAGCTATTTGCATCAATTTGGTGTGGGATATGAAGAATTCACAAAGGATAAAACTGATGGAAGTGAAGGTATTCATTCATCAAATCAGGAAGTATGCATTGAATGACTTCCTTATGCCTAAAACTGGTGCTGGTGATGAAGTATTACCTCCGCAACCTTACATTCCAACATGAAAAGGAAATTATACACACACACACACACACACACACACACACATCCATCCATGTGGATGAGTATAGTGAAAAATAATAAGACAGGCTAAGGAGATAGTGGTAGAGGATGCTGTATTATTTTGAATAGATAAAATTTATATGACAGAGGAACATTTGCATAGCAAATCTGAATGAATTCAGAACGCAAGTCATGATTTGGGTGGAAGCATTTAAACTCAAGTGAAAAAGAAATTAAAATGCTCTGAGAGTGCTGTGATTTTAATATGTTGGAGAAAAATCAAGGAATGTTCAGGGTTGAAGTAGAGAGGAAAAGGGTAACACTGTTAGGGAATGAGCTGGAGAAACAACCAGAGAGGACAGAGATGCAGCTGTTTAAAGCTCTAAATAGTGGAAAGCTTTCAAATTTCATGATGGGTCACAGTGTAGAGTTCTCTGAAGGAGAACTACATGTTTTTATTTGTATTTGAAAGGATCATCTGTGTCTTCCATCTGCAACAAAATAAAGATTAATGAGACATAAAAGAAGTTTGAAAATAATAAAAAGGATAATAGATTTAACGCAATTGAGCAGAATTTTTGTAAAGGACTATTTCAAAATTACAATGGAGCAGATAAACAAGCCATATTTTACCTTTAGTATAACAAATAGTATTGCCAAAGCTTTTGCAGTATTTATCAAGAAATAGAAAGGGAAAGCACTTTTTAGTCTTTCATAAGACTTAAAAATAGAAACTTAGTTCTAGAGGAAAAATTAAAATACAGCAAAAGAGCATCATGAACAATTTAAGTCAATATATTTAAAAGTTTAGGTTAAAAAAATGAAATTAAACTTAAATTAACTAACAAAGAGGCAGAAAGACTGAATTGTCTTAGTAAAAAATTGGAATCAATTTAAAATCTCTCCAAAGAAAATACTGTACAAATAATCTTATAGTAAAATATTACCAATCTTCAAAAAAGAAATTATTCCAGTTTTCACACAATCTTATGAAATTAGAAGAAGTAATCCTCCCTGAATGATTATTTCCCAACTCATTTTAAGAAGCTGGTATGATTTTGATTCCAAAATCTTAAAAGGACCATATGAGAAAGAAGACCTACTGAGGATCAATGTATCTCATAACTGTAGATGTTAAAAGTGAAAATGAATTCTTCAATCCCAAAATGGATTTACATAACAAGTTTTTGTTCCAACACTAGTTCATTATTCAGAAGTTGAATCATTTGCTTCAACTTATTAAGAGATTCCAAGGGGAAAATAAAGGATCATCTGAATGAATGTATGAAAAATTCTTTAAAATTCAAATGTTTAGAATTTAAAAATAAAACCAAAATTTAACAAATACAAGTAACATCTTTATTCTGACAAGTAATATCTATACTCTAACACCAAAAGAACATTATCTAGCATATTACAAAATTAAAACTGACATTTCCTTTAAAATGAGCATTGGCCAAGTAAATTTCACTTAATGATGTAGTAAATATGCTGATCAATACAACTATAAAATAAAGATTATGAGTCTTGGACAGAAATAAGCATCTGTGACTATTCATAGATGACACCATTGCCTATGTAGAAAACCCTAAAATACTTAAAAGGAAATTATTGGATTAAATAAGGAAATATGTAATATTTGTTGAATGTAAGAACACATGAAAATGCAATTAGATTTTATTAACCAATGAAAAAATGTTAAAAATGCAGCTTTCTGGGAATATATCTATGAAAATGAAGGTAAGATTTTATGAAAGAAATTTTTAAAGTGTTTTGAAATTTTAAAAAGCTGAATGTACATCATGCACAACCACAGAAATGAAAAGTTATACCCCATTTGTGTACGATGAACATGAAGTCTGTAAAAATTTTAAAATTAAAAAAAGACTTCTGAGACAAAAAAAAAGACTCAAAGGTGAAAAATATACCATTCATTTATACTGTGAATGACTGCTTTACCGAAGCAATTGTGTAACGATAAATCAGATGATGTGGCAGGGCAGAGCTGGGTATGGACACATGTTATCACCTAGTGAGCACAAGGCTTCAGGACTTCTAAAAACTTTTCTTTGGAATGTGTTGAACTAAAGGGAGGGGAGTAGTACGAGAGGCTTAATGAATACCTTGGGCCACCTTTACATCTAATAAATTTATTCCACTGCTTCATTTCCAACAGAGAGTGGTCTACCAACTTCTAAAATTTTGGTTTGCAAACTAATTTTAATACTCAAACAAATAAAACATTTAGATGCCTAAAAAAAGGGTAAAGTTTCTATTGAGCTTTATTTTTTCTTTCCCAGTAGCACATATTAAATCAATGTTTAGAGAAAAGGATACATCCCCTCAGTCTCTAAAACATGTCAAATAGCTGTTCCATTAAAGATTCTCTTCAACCTACTGAAAGTATAAAGGGCATCAGAATAACCACACCTTTCCTATGTGGTGATAGCTATTTTGTGCTGAACATTGTTATTTGATTATTCAATATTCCTTTCTTTGGGAACTGCTTTACACTTATTCCATATGCTTCACATGGGACTCTCCATAACACACCTCTTTCCCTCCACAATTTGGATCTGGTTCTATGATGTAGGCCTAGATAATCATTTTACCAATGGCAAAATAAAGACCACAAGGAATATTCTAGAATTAATCTCTGCCCAAAGCAATTGGTGTAAAAAGGTGGCATGCATCCAAAGATAGCACTATTCAGAGTCCTGTATAAGAATTTAAGCTGGAAATATCACAATATGACTTCAAAAAATTCTATAAGATGTAGTAATCAAAACAGCAGGTACTGCGTATAAACAGACATATAGAACAATGGAACAGAGTAGAGAACTCAGAAATGAATTCTCATATTTACACCAAAATGAAATTCAACAAAGGCACCAAGAACATACATTGGAGAAAGGGATGTCTTTTCAATAACTGGTTCTGGGGAAACCAGATATTCTCATGTAAAAGAATAAAACTAGAATCCTAT
This sequence comes from Glaucomys volans, assembly GCA_020662805.1. Taxonomy (NCBI): domain Eukaryota; kingdom Metazoa; phylum Chordata; class Mammalia; order Rodentia; family Sciuridae; genus Glaucomys; species Glaucomys volans. Next base: position 459,208 of record JAJEJO010004528.1, read on the forward strand.
CTGTCACTCTATACAAAAATCAACTCAAAATCAACCAAAGGTATAAATGTAAGATTTGAAATTATAAAACTACTAAAAGGAAATAGGGAAGGACGTTTCAGAACATTGAATTACTCAAAGACTTTTGGGATATGACCTAAAAAGCACTGGCAACCAAAAAAAAAAAGACAAGAAAAAGATAAAAAGATAAATTAAACTTATGTATATCAAAGAAAGGAATCAACACAACGAAGATACAACCTAGAAAATATTTGTAAAGTATACATCTGAAAAGGGGTTAATATCTAGAATATAAAAGGACCTCAACAGCAATAATAACAACAATAACAATAATAACAATAATAGATCTGATTTTAAAATGGGTAAATTATCTGAATAGACATTTCTTAGAAGAATATAGTATAGGAGATGGAGGAAGATGGAAGAGTGGATCTAGGCAGCAACCCTAGACCCCTCCACATCCAAGAAAGGAAACAGTGAAAGAACAGTTGATCAGAGATGTTTATTAGTATGTGACTTTGCTCTGAAGTGATTGTAGTTAATAGAGTTTAGTATCTTCCCTCAAAGTGGTGCTGATACTGGGAACCACAGAAGATATACATTGAGATATTAATACCTGGACTTTCATTCAGACTGGGGCACTCAAAAGGAAAAAGCTCACTAAATAGTCCCTTGCATAAAAGTAGAAGTGATAATCATCCCAATAGATGATTAGACATTCAAACAGTATGAAAAGCAAGGGGAAAAAAACCATTCCAAAGAAGTCATGATTCTTTAACAATTGATCCCCTTGATGACACAGTGGAGGAAATGCCAGAAGAAAATATTCAGAAAGTTCACACTTGAAATGTTCAATGGGATAAAAGAAGAAGCAAAGAATGAACTTCAAAATTACCAGAAATCAAGATCATTTCAATAAAAAGATAAAGATTCTGAAAAAGAACCAAACAAAAATCTTGGAAATGACAGATTCAATAAATCTAATTAAAAATTTAGTTGAAAGCCTCACCAATAGATTAGAACACTTTGAAGACAGATTATCAGGCTTTGAAGACAAAGTATATAATCTTGGAAAAAAGTAGACAATAAATAAAAGATATCTAGAGACCATGCCCAGAATATTCAAGAAATCTGAGATAATGTTAAGAGACCAACTATAAGAATCACTGTATAGATTAAAGCAACAAAATACATACTGTAGGAATGCATGATCTTTTCAATGAATTAATATCAAAAAATTTTCAAAACCTTAGGAATTAGGTGAAAATTCAAATACAAGAGGCATTTAGAACACCAAAATTGATAAGATCACAAAAGATACTCTCCAAGATATATTACAATTGAAATGCCAAAAAAAAAAAAAATAGAATTTTAAAAGCAGGAAGAGAGAACCACAGGTAAAAAGTAAGCCAGTTAGGATTTTAAAGCCCAGATACTAAAAGCCAGGTGGGCTTGGAAGAATATATACCAAGCCCTGAAAAAAATGTGTGCCAACTAAGATCACTACATCCAGCAAAACTATGCTTCAGAATAGAAAATAAAATAAAAGCCTTCCTTGAAAAGCAGAAACTAAAAGAATTCATAAGCACTAACCTTGTACTCTAAAATATACTCAATGAAATATTTTATGCCAAAAAATGCAAAATAAAAATCAAAGCCAAAACATACAGATGAATTTCACTAGAAGAATCAATTAAAGGAGAATAAAGTCTGAATTAAGCAATAGAAATAAATCAAAGTGGCAAGAAATAAAAATCATCTCTATAATGACATGGAATATAGATGGATTTAACTCAATCAAAAGTCAGAGATTGGCAGAATGGATTAAAAAACAAGGCCCAATCATATGTTGTTATAAGAGATTCACCTCACAGGCAGACATTCACAGGCTGAAGGTAAAAGGCTGGAAATAGATATACCATGCAATTGGAGACCAAAAGCAAGTAGATGTAGCTACTCATAAATCAGACAAAGTAGACTTCAAACCAACATTAATCAAAAGACCAAAGAAGGTCAATTCACACTGGTTAAGAAAATCATCCAACATGAATATATAATTGATAAATACTTATTCCACAGATATTGGTGCAAGAACATTAAAAATGCTTCTCGATATAAAGAATCAAACAGACCACAGTACAATAGTACTGGGTCATTTCAATACACCTCTCTCACCATTAGATAGACCATCCAGACATAAACTAATTAAAGATCCTTCAAAACTAAAAAATAAGATTAATCAAATGGAACTAACAAGTATCTCATTCATCAACAACTCAATTCACATTCTTCTCTGGCACATGGAACTTTCTCTGAAATATATCATATTTTAGATCACAAAGCAAATCTTACAATTACAAAAAAAAATAGAGCTCATTCCTTGCATTCTATCAGATCATAATGGAATGAAATTAGAAATAAAAAACAAGATTAAAAACAGAAACACATTTTAAAATCTGGGGACTAAATGACACACTTTTGAATAAGGACTGAATCATAGACGTAATCAAAGAATAAATGAAAACATTTCTTAGAAACAAATGAGAATAAGCAGACACAGTGGTGCATGCCTATAATTCCAGCTACTCAGGAGGCCGAGGGAGGATAATTTTAAATTGTCAAGGTCACCTTCAGCAACTCAGCAAAGCTGTAAGCAATGCTGCAAGACTCTGTCTCAAATTAAAAACTAAAAAAGGATGGGATGTGACTTAGTAGTTAAGTACCCCTGGATTCAATCTCCACTACTAAGTAAGAGAGAGAGAGAGAGAGAGAGAGAAACCAATGAGAATGGAAAGTACATAGCACTGGATTCCTACATTAAGAAAATAGATCTCAAATAAATAATCTAATAGTACATGTCAAGAGCCTAGAAAAAGAAGAATAAACTGATTCCAGAATCAGTAGAAGACAGGAAATAATTAAGATCAGAATCAAAATTAATGAAATTGGGAATAAAAAATTCAACAGAGTTGGTTCTTTGCTGGATATCCTTAACTTGGATCAGAGTTTATCACTCTTGTTTATAAAGATAAACACAAGAGTGATAAACTCTTATCTAAACTAAATACAAGAAAGAGAAGATCCAAAGCAAAAAAATTAGAGATGAAAAAGAAGATATCACCACAGGTGCTTCTGAAATCTAGAAGATCATTGGAAACTATTTAGAAAATATATATTCCGATGAACTGGAAAGTCTAGATGATATTGAAAAATTTCTAGACATATATGACCTACCAAAATTGAACCATAAAGATATAGAAAACTTAAACTGATGAATATGAAGCAATGAGATTGAAGCAACTATTAAAAGCCTTCCAATAAAGAACAGTCCAGAACCAGATAATTCTTGGCCAAGTTCCACCAGACCTTTAAAAACGAATGCCAATACTCCTCAAATTATTCCATGAAATAGAAAGGGAGGGAATACTATTAAATTCATTCTATGAAGCCAGTATCACCTTGATGTCACAACCAGACACCAAGGAAAGAAAATTTCAAAGCAAAATTCCTGATGAACATAGATTCTAAAAGCCATAATAAAATACTGGCAAGCCACATTCAAAAACACATGAAGAAGATAGTACACCATGATCATATGGTGTCATCCCAGGGACACAAAGTTGGTTCAACAATTGCAAGTCAATAAGTGTAATTCACCACATAAATAGAGTTAAGGACAAGAATCACATGATCATCTCAATAGAGGTATAAAAAAAATCTTTCAATAAAATCCAACATCCATTCAGGTTACAAACGCAAAAGAAATTAGGGTTAGAAAGAACTTACCTCAACATTGTAAAGGTTATATATGACGAACAATGGAACCAGCTTTCTATGGACTGAGACTCTGAAACCTTGAGCTCTCAAATAATCTTTTCTTCCTCTAACTGTTCTTTTCAGGTTTTTTGGCACAGCAACAAGAAAAAAGCTGGCTAAAACAATGTTCTTTATGATTTTAGCCCCAGAAGTCATATAACATTACTTCTACTATCAATTACTGGTCACATAGAATATCCCTGACACAGTGTGGAAGGGAATAACATAATAATTTGAATGACAGGAGGTGAGGGTCCTTGGGACCATATTGAAGGCTGGCTAATGTACATGTATAAACATATAAACATTCCTTTTCACTTTTCTCCTAAACTTCTTTGTTTTGGATTTCTATCACTGGCAATCAAAACAGACTTTAACCTCATGTGTAATCACCAACCAAGCTTCCTTCAAAAATAAGTCAAGCTTTATTCTTAAACAAATTAAAATGGAGCTATAGGAAATGCCCTAGAATAAAACTCAAAATATATTCATAGTGTTATTCTGTGTGACAGTTGACATTTGTCTAGTCATAGACTTTCTGAGCTTTATTTCCTTCTTTTAAAAAAAGCCTACCATTGTGAAGATCAAGTGAACATAGATATGAATATAGCATTTCAAAATTCACAAATTTTTCACATACAATTTTCTATTCAATGATTATAAAATCCTGTGAGGTGGTTAAGTCAGGGATAGCTTTTGGTGGGTTTTGTTGTTTGTTTGTTTATTTTTAATATGAGGACATGGAAGACAGAGTTATCCAAGATCAATGTAACCTAGCTGGTAGAGTTGCATAGCTTTCAAAGTCACAAGTTTTATCCTTTTGGTTTGCACCATACTTTTCCTCTGCACCCATGCTCAGGCTTGCTTTTACAGTTGAAGGCATTCTCACCCAAAATAAATATTTTCATCCCCTTTCAGCATTAGCTCCTGCCTGAGAATGTGACTAAATCTGCTTGCCTACTTCTTTACAAGCCTACCAAGCTAACCTGGGTGGTTTTACAATTTAAATATCCATTAATTTGAAGGGCTTCCTTTAATGGCGAGTGATGTATTATCTACATGTTCAAGCCCATATTTTCCTAATACCACATTCTACATTCATCTACAGAGAGAAATTTGCCAGTATTTCACTGAAATGAAGACAGGAAAAAGAAATTCTTCTTAATTTTCATTATGAAGTATTAAAATTTAAAAGAGACAATGCAGTAATAAGAAAATATTAGAAATGGGCAGAGAAGTCAAGCTGGCCTTACTTCTGAAAAATCCTCAGAACTTTGCCTAGTTCATTTTCTTATAATGAATGTGAATATCTGCAGAAGGGAAGTCTACATGGTACACTTTCACAGAGCAGTGGTCGACAGCCCTTCACACTCTTGCATAAGATTTTACTGGTGCTTTTAAAACATAAGTAGCATATAAGTGTTAATTAAAATCATGCAACATAAGGAATTTTCATTTTAAGCTTTGTTGCATTTATTTCTGATGCATACAAGGCACTAAATCAACCATTGATGAAAAGTCATAAATCCCCAATAAGGTTTTAAGATATGAGCCATGTTATTTCTCCTGTGAAGTTAATTACTTCTTCTGCTTTTTGGCCAAAATCTCAGCCCCTTTTCTAATCTCCCATATAAATTTCCTTCATTTTCTCCCCAAGACATCACTTTATTCCCCTGATCCTCAATAGCTCTTACACATTTTATAAAGCATTACCATCCCAGGGGAATTAACTCCTTTCTCAGAAAATCACTGTAAACAGAGAAGGAAAAGGCTGCTGATTGCCCTTCTCTTTTGGTGGCAATAGCAATTTTTCTCCATTAAATAGAAGTGATACAAAGAACAAAATTCAGGTATTCCCAGCCAAGCAAATCAATTTGCAGGAAAGTATGTAGGAAATTATATGGTAACATTTAAGCTTGGTGTGTTTATATATGGAAAGGGAGTCAGCCTAAGTGAATTGAAATAGCTTATTATCATCAAGACATTTTATTTACTTTAAAAAATACATGGTAAAATTGAAAAAGCAGAACATTTCGATAAAGAAGAAATTTTATTCTTTTAAAGAATATTATTATTAAGAGATTTCCCAAACTCATTCTGGAATAGCAATCTTTTGTTTAGCTTCAATCTTCTCATACATCATTGCTCTCAGTCATATATTGTTAGGTAAGATAAAGTGTTCTGAGAATGGAAGAAGGATAGAATGGAATCAAGAAAGGTATGATGTCAGACAAGGAAACTGAAATTTTTTTAAATGCTCAAAATTCAATGACTTATGTTTTTAGATATGAAGTATATGAAAATGAATAGATGAAATACATGAAAATGAAAAATGTCCTCAGTATGAAAGCAGGAACATTAAAATCACCTTGTCAAAATGCTATGCATCCATCAACAATAGAATTTGTAAACATGTGGTTGCAAATGACTGTAATGAAATCTGGTATGGTGGATAAAACTGATGAATTGCAACTAAATACATCTACATGAATGACTTTTAGGAAAATAATTTTGAGTGGCAAAAAATTGTAGAAGAGTGTACATGGTATGTTTCAATTCTATCACATACATTTCAACAATTTGTTACTCTGAACAGTACATTATTTAGAATGGAAACGTGAAATTAAACTATACTGAAAAACAAGGAAATAAATCCAAAATCCATTCTGGCAGTTACATTTGAGAGTAAATGAAATGGGGTAAGGGCTCTGAAAAGAGCCCAGATGATCTCATGGAGTGGAATTTTTCTAAGTTGGTAGTAGGTACTCTTACTTCTAAAATGTTCACTTTACTTTTGAATTCTTGCATGTGTTTTATAAATATCCTCTGGGTTTAACCTATGGTTAGTTTAATGTATAGTTAGCTTAAAAATCAATTTTAATTGTGCTATGTGCTACATAATACAGATTAATAATTGAATAAACACTGATCCAAAGAAGACAGATTCTGAAACTGAAGCCATAACTGAAGAGGACTTTGGGCCCTACACTTTTGGATATGGACTTCAAAGGGAATATAACCTTCTTTGGAGGAAGTTTCTGAACCTGGGGGACATATACAGCAGAGTCCTATTTCCACTAAGTAGTCATACCTTCTAGATTTCTAATTGTTTTCTAAATACTGGAATCCACAAAGATAATGAAAGACTTCTAGAATAAGACAAGCCCATGAACCCTGGACTGAGGAAAACTCAGAGGTCCTCCAGGCATATTGACTTTCAGAGCTGATCCATTAAGGAGTTGTTCCTACAAAAAGTAAGGATGGTGACAACTAAAAATTCCAGTGAGGTCTGGTTGGCCTTATTGCAATCCTGGCATCACTGTCTTTTTTGTATGGTTTACATTGTATGAAAGCAATCTGGAAATATTTTTCTCTTAACAACAACAACAAAAAGCATGTAATGTTTATTTTTTGAATATTTGCAAAAAAAAAAAAAAAACACACACACACAACAAAAAATGCCTATTTTCCTAGTTAGCAACGTATTAGTAATGCCCAGCAGCATTTTGAGCAATCTCTTTCTGTTAACACACTGGAGCAGAGAGGAAAATGAATTCATTATTCTGATTCTTATCCCAGTCACCAGGGGAGGTCCCACAGTTTCTCTGAAAGAACATTTTAAGCAAAGAACAGAGCTCCAATACCAACAAAAATCTGCCAAGTGTGTGGTCATAAAAGAACTCATCCCAGAATCTCTCTTCCAGGAATATGGCCTCTGTGATGCTCTAACCAAACTGTAATTCCAACAATTCTGTCAATTCAAAGTTGAATGTTAAAAGTATAATTATATTGTCTCCAAAAGCATTGTACTTGACTGCATTTATGCCTCACTTCACATAAAATTAGAATGCTTTTTCTACCCATAGCTAGCAGGAGGTAATCCCAAAATGTGCATAGATAGAAAGCAGCAAGTGCCTGGCAAGTGAAGGGGTCCAGGTGGGAGAGAGTGTTGTGTGTTTGTATGTGAATGAATGAATGATGAATCACTGACCTACTTCTAATGATGTGGTTGAAATATGTGGATAAAAATAGGAGATACAAACATACCTCTGGCACTGGCCTGCTCTCTCAAAACCTCCACTGGGTAGAATTAGAATCAGGAAGTGATGAGCTAGTTCACTTGCCTTTGTTCCCAGCCTAAAGATGCACAGTCTCAAATGTACTATTTTTAGAAGAAACAGATATATAGCATCCATATAGGTCAAATATCCTTTATAAGGATCTTCATAGAATAAGGGTTTAAAAGTAGAGTAGAAAGGGATAAAATTGCTGGTTGTAACATGAGAATCCTAGTTCCAAAAGTGTTTATATATAAAACAATATTTGTGAAAGGAATCTGAAACAAAAATCTCACAGAGTAATATGCAGCAATTTGAAATTTAGTTGTAAAGTTCATCTGATGTGTATTGTATGATTATGTACAGGGAAAATATACTAATTTCACCTTAAAAGTTCATTTTAAATATGGGCCTCATCCCAATTCAGAGTACAGACATCAGGACTGCGTTCGCCACTATTTGATGGGTACATAGAATTACAGGAAGTCCCAGTCATCTCCTCCCTCTTTTCAATTCAAGGACATTATTCACTACACATACAGGCCAATGGCAAAAGACCAATGAAAAAATATGAAAGTATTTTGTACAGATTATTTCTGAAATGTTCCTGTTCAATACAATATATTTCTCATACTTTAACACAAACCAGAGGACATTTTAGCTGACCTTCAAAAAACGGTAAATGTTTCTAAAAGAAAACAAATTTGTAAGAAAATAAGCTTCTGATTAAATATGGGATTTTGGCCTTTAACTGACGAAACTTTTTTTAATATAAAATTATGCAACTATAAGGTTGACGTAAATGCTGTATTCAGTTGTAATTTCTTCCTTTCTCCCCACCACCGCTTTTTTGAAGGAGAGAGGATGCCAGAAACTCTTCTCCATTTGTTGTGCACTATTTCCCAGCATGAAATTGACAAGAAGTAGTACAAAGCTAATGACAGGGAAAAATGGAAATTAAGAGCACAAGGAGAGTATGCTGGGGCTTTATTTTGACTAAGATAAATATTTACTGCTTTGTCTTACCTTTCATTTGTCACAGAGACAACACAGCTTATACTATAAACTCTCACGAGAAGGATTCATTGTCTCTGATACAGTGAGACAGCAATTCATACATACATATATCTTCAAGATCCTCTTCTGTTTGCAGAGGAATGGCTGATAAATGGAAGTAAAGCCTCATAGAACAAACTGAAGAGAATGGCTTTCCTTTTTTATGGGTAACATTAGAAATAGGTTTACTGAACTAATTCCCAAAACAAGACAGCGTTTATACACCTTTAGTGCCATGCTTTGAAGAATTTCACACTTCAGTTATCAAAATTAAGAGAAGTACCACAGAGCCCTATATGGTGCATTTTCTTTACATTTCAATCAACAAGGACCGCATTTATCAAAGGGGAGTGGAAGTAGGGAAGGAGGATCGACATAGTTTTTAAAAGACTACACAAATAAACTCTGTCATCTGTTCTTCTACATGTTTTATATAGAAAAAAAAATAGTTAGTAGAGGTTCTTCCTACTGTCACACTCTCTGCGCCAAATTCTATTGTCAGATATGACCTCTAATTGCAAACTCTAAACCCAGAACACATGATTAACTTGTGCCTGCTACTCTGCACATATCTGGGAAGAGGTTTCCTGGTAGTTTTCATTTACCATCTTTATTAAACAGATATCTCCCTGACTTCTTTTAATGAAGTGAACAGATAAAACACATTCGATGGAAAATAAGTTTGAGAGGAGGCAAGGAAAAACTATGTGTCCTCCATTTTGCTCTGACTGGTAAACAGAAAAAGATGTATAGTTTCTTCAAATCGTTCCCTGTTTATCATGACAAATCAAATAGAAATACCGTTTAAACAACACAAAAAATTTTGGCTACATAAATTGATCCATTTGCATAATATCAAAATATTCACTATAAAGAGGGTGCGGTGAGAGGGAGATAGGGACTTACGTAAACACTTCAGGTGGAGGACCACATTGGTTCATTTTATCCAGGCAGCAATTTGTTAATGCTTAACCAAGAGTCCCCTTCCTCCCTCTACCTACCTTCTTTCCTTCCTTCCTTCCTTCCTTCCTTCCTTCCTTCCTTCCTTCCTTCCTTTCTCTCTTCCTCTCTCTTTCTTTCTTGGTACTGGGGATTATACCTAGGAATGCTTTACCATTGATCTAAATCCCTAGTTCATTCTACTTTTTGAGACAGGGTCTTACCAAGTTGCTGAGGCTGGCCTTGAACTTGCAATCTTCCTGCTCAGTCTCCTAAGGGTCTTATAGACATGCACCAACATGCCCCACCAAAAGTCTTTAATAAATTCAACTCCCTTGGACTCATTAATTCCACTTTTAAGACTCTATACTGAAGGCAAAAAAAAAAATCTGATATTCTACAAAGATTTATACTACAGGAAAATCTGGAAGCAATATAAACTTTCAGCATAGTGAGTGATAAGATGCATTATAGTGCATGCTTCCATGCAAGACTATGTAGCTTCAAAATCATATTTCCCAAAACCATATATATACTCATGAAAAACTATTAAGATAAAAAGATACGATATAAAACTAAATGCACACACATATACACAAATATTTGAAGTGGTTAGAAATAGCACAAATAGCATTCTTTTTTCTTTCTGGATATTAGCTTTATAAATATAGATGGATCTTATCTGTTTTAAATGCTTTTTGATCATTTTTTATATGTTTATCATTCGGTTACATTGTTTAGATCAGAAAACTAAATTTTAAAAACTGACTTAGTCAACTGTATTTTAAAAATCATTACCTTTCATAATAATAATCACAATAGCTCTATAACACAGTTAACACATAATTGGAAAGGACTAGCCTGTGTACTAGATTTGTCTGCAAAAGTGAGGCAGGCACTGTGGAGTACAATTTGCATAGATATTCAGAAAGAAAATCTTGTCTAAAAAATGCTACACTATATCAGTAGACCAACACTAGCAACAAGAGGGTACCTAGACAGGTAGTCAGCATGAGTAAAGTCCCATCCAGAAGATTCCTGAAAAAAGTAGGAGCTTCAAGAATGGGGTTATTCAGAGACCCCACCAGGTCAGATGGACCACAGCTCCTTAGAAAACCATCAGCAGGCTGCCACATTTCAGTCACTAGGCCTCAAAGATAAGGACAATAAGATGTTATGGTTTAGATATGAGGGGTACCCCAAAGTCTCATGTGTGAGACAGTGCAAAAATATTCAGAGGTGAAATGATTAGATTAGGAGAGTTGTGTCCTAATTGGTGGGTTAATCCTCTTGAACAGTTAACCCTGTGGTAATAGTTGGCAGATAGGGTATGGCTGGAAGAAGTGATTCACAGTGGTACCTTTGTGGATTTTATTTTGTCCCAAGCTCATGGTACTTGCCCTCTCATCCCCCTGCCTGCTTAGCTGTTGTGTCCTGTCATTTTCCTCTGATACACTTTAGGACCAGATCAATGGAATTAGCTGACCATGAACTGAATCTCTGAATCACAAGAGTCAAAATAAAATTCTCCTCCTCTGTGTTGTTCTGTTGGGGTATTTTGGTCACAGCAACGCAAAGCTGACTAAAATACAAGATGAGCAAATACGACCAGCACTGGAAACAAAACCTGATATTAAATTTCCTGAAGTTTGACTCAAAGAAAAGTTTGAATCCTGGAATAAGTTAGAGGTCAAATATGGCCTGAGAAATATGAACAGTTTAATGAGGATATAGGCCAGAGAACAATATGAAGCAAAGATAGCATGAATTAAAATGTCAGGTTAGCTCAGTCAGGTTTAGAAAGAGAGATGGCATTTAGTTTTAGACATATTATGTTTGAATGATAGTAAGAAAATGATGTGGAAATAGCCCACAGACAGTTGACCTTGTAATTAGATTTATGTGAGAGGTCCAGCAAGAAAAGAAAGTATTAGTCATCATTGGCATGGGGGTGATGTACTGACTGTCCATCTGTCCCTTGTTCACATCATTTCCTGCTCTTTCTTCCTACTCTGTTCTTCAGGAGACTGACTTCTGTAGTCTGTTCATCCATCCTCACTTATCAGCTGCTTTCAGACAAAGTTTGGCTCCTAGGAGTCAAGGCCTGGGAAATACAGGGAACCAAAAAAAGAGGAAGCCATCTGGATTTTTCTTCCCTGCTTTCTCCTTTGCTTCCAAGTCCAATTTCTGACAGTAACTGTATCCCTCCACAGTTAGGACTCCCATTTAGCAGTTACCTCACTAAGCATTTATAGATTTGATTCTTTTCTTTTCTTCAAGTGAGATAATTTCCCAGTATATATTGAATATTCACTACCCAAAATATTTGGGAGAAAGCATTTTTAAGGATTTGGAATTTTTCAGATTTTGGAACATTTATGTATATGTAAAGAGATGTTCTGGGAATGGGACCCTAAAATATATTTCATATACACATTGTATGTATAGCCTGAAGGTAATTGTATATAATATTTTTAGTATAGCTGCATTTTGACTGTGACTTATCTCATGAGGTCCAGTGTAGAATTTTCCACTTGTGATGTAATCAGTTTTGACAGATTTCAGATTTTGGAACATTTCAGATTTCAGAATTTTCAGATTAGGAATGCTCAACCTCTACCTTTGTTTCCTGAGCTTCAAACTGTCCCTTTTTTGTGAGCCCTTAACTTAGTTCATATCTCTGCAACAGTTTTTTAAAGACATATTATTTGAATAATCTAGAAGGAAATTTAGTTTCCTGTCAGTTTCATGACTGATTTAAATGATGGAAAAATTCTCTGGGGTAAATACAAAAAGATGTGTATAAAGAAAAATTATTTCTTTGATCCTGAGTGTCAGGTAATAAACAAATAATGATGAATATAGACATGACTAAAGAGTGATCAGAAATCCTAGAGAAGCAGGATAGCATCATGTGAAATACACAGAGGAGCCCTGGAGCAGAAAAGTAAAAGAAATTTATCAACTAGGCATGAGACATCCTGGAAAGAGAAATCTTTGAGCATAAACAATGAAGGGCACATTTTAGGGAGTCTGGAAAGTAAGTAAGTGAAAATGAATTGGAATGGAAAATGGATTACACATTTTTGATGCTTTGGCAATAAGAAAATAAGAAATAGTCAGCAACTAGAGTATAGATGAAGATTGATATAGTTTGTTTTGTTTTGTTTTTAAAACGAAACGATCAAGAGTGTTTGAAGCAGAGAAAAATAGAAAGGGAAAAAGTGAAGGCAGGGAGGTGGTATGGCAATAACAGTGGGGACAGAATGCATGTGAAGGCACAGGCTTTAACTTTGAGGAGGAAATATGATTGAATATAAGCATGTGTCACTTCATTTTTTTTAAAGGCAAGAAAACTCTTTTGGACTAAAGGAAAGTAGAGAATTAATACCATGTAGAAATACTTAACATTTTGTCTTGAAATTAGCTACTGGGGAAGCTCCGGATGGTGAGAACCTCACACTGTGACTATACATCACCTAACAGAGCAGCACAAGTCCAGAGCATCTGAAAGCCGGAGGCACGCACAGATCAGCTGGACCCAGACATTTTCATCCTGTGCTCAAATGATGAAAAGGAAAACATGAACACAGACCATAGTGTATAATATGTAGAAATTATTTTTAACATTTACATAACATTCAGTGATACACTAATGCCAATGTCTAGTTTACAAAAATCAGTTTATTTTCATACTTGGTTGAAAAGCATATATGCCCAGGAAAGATGTCCCATAAAAATATGGAGATAAAATGGAAAGTTTCACCATTGCTTCTACTAAATCATGATATATTTTCAACCCTGTCCATCAATGCATATAATTATGAAACCAAGGTAGTAAATTTTTACCTTTCCTGATGTCAAACAGATCCTACAGAACAATTGACCATCTCAATTTAAATTATATGTACATTTATTCTATTTAAAACATAGTTATAAAACCTACAAAACTCTTCATTTGCAAGATTTTAAAGGAGATTGGAAGAATCTATTTCTAGATACACAAACTTCATAGTTTATAGGTAATATACCTATAGTTGTTTTTGTCAACAAAACTACATAATGATGATGAGAGCATTTCCAAGTATCCAGTTTCAAAATTCTCTTGTCATAACATGAACTTGTTTGAACAAGTATTCTATTTCTCATTCATTGTTAAAATGCCACATTTAACTTGAAGAGACAGATTATTATTATTTTTTATCTTCCAGGTAGTATATCTTCTCATCCCTGAAAAGGTCAGCAAATTTAGAACACATTTTCTTGACTATTAGGAAGCATCTGTCATGATTATATGATATAGCTGGCCATTTCTTTTCTTCTTTATTTAAAGTAGCAGTCTTTACTCTAAACCAAAATTCTAGTTACAATTGGAGTCCAATTTAAATGTGATTCTTTTTTAACTTTCATGTGGTAAAGTGTAAATTGAAATACAATAAAATTTAATAGAGTTTATCTGAGTCAACAGTGACTCATGAATTGAGCATCTCCAAACCAGATGTGATTCAAGAATTCCACCACAGGAGCAAACAGAGAAAAATTTGTGGGGCTAAACGCATAGATGAAGCAAAGATAGTTTTTTATTAAAGTCACATAATTGCTTTGTTTGACCTCATTAGAAAATCCCCAAATATATAAGCTAATTGGCTGTTTGAGGTTGGTTGAGCTTAAGTTCTGTATTTCTTTAATATGGTCATTTGCAACAAACAGCTGAAGTTAAATTTTGCTTATGTTTGCAATCAAGTAAGATGAATGTTACTTATGAGGCCTAACCAACTTTGTCTGCTGAGGAATTCTTCAGGCTTAGTTTACATTTTAAATTACCTTAACACAAATAACTATGCTATGATTTGAAAATTTATGTTTATGTCCCTCCAAAATTCCCAAGTTGAAACTTATCCCTCCAGGTGATGGTACTAAGAAGTTGAGGTTTTTGGGTAATGATTAGGCATGAGGACTCTGTCTTCATAAATGGGATAAGTGCCCCTTATAAAAGACCTTGTGGAAGCCTGTTTCCCTCAACCTTTTTTTATTTTTATTTTTGCCTCTTCTACCACGTGAGTACACAAGTTCTATCTTTGAAGCAGAGAATATGCCCTCACTAGACACAGAATCTGCTGGCCCCTTAATTTTGGCTTCTCAATGTTCAGAACTTTGAGCAAAAAATTTCTGTTGTTTATAAACTACCCAGTCTAAGGAATTTTGTTAAAGCAACCCGACTAGACTAAGACAAACTGCATCATGAAAGCTGCCAAAAGGATGTGCATTATTATTTGTACACTTAAAGAGTTAAAAGTACAAAGCTTTCTTTTGCAGACTTAAGAGAAACTAATTCTCATTTGCTATTTCAATTTATTATGAAAATACTTCTAAAATATATTAACATTTGCATATGCTTCCTGGTAAATTTGTGTATGTGAAATGCAAAGTGCAGTATTACAAAAATCTACATGAATGCTTCAGAGAAGTCTATCACCTCTAGGAAATACGCTTGAATGACTGGCCTAATTGTGTCTGTAATAAAGCTTCACACTCAGGAAATTGGCTTCCAGATTTGCACACTGTTTCTTTTATCATATAGGTTCAGCCAGTTAGGAGTTACTTTTGATTTTAAATGTCACTTGTTGAAAACCAAAGCCAAATTAACTCATTCATTGAGTCTTATTATTATATTAAGCACTTTATATGAGCAGCATTAAAAAATTACACATTTTAGTGTCTACATTTAAGTCAAGGATATCCAGGTACTTTGCGTTGAAGCTACAGAGTTAGATTAAATTCATAGGGATGAAGACTCAGGTTGCTTACTCTTAGGCTCCTACAGCTGGAAAACCTTTAATAAGATTAACAATAGACAAGGTTAAGTTCAGTTGAATTGTTGAACAGCCTGAGGAAGGGGGTACCTTAGATGTTAGAAGTCAGTGAGTGCTCTTTCCAGGATCTTCTACCTCAATGCTAAACAAGGGAAAATTTCTCAACTACCTGTCCCTGTGATCTTGGAAAAAAGAAAAATTAAGTTACAACATGAGAGGCTGTGTCTGCCTTTGATAAGATATAAGTAATAAAATATTAACAGTACCATAACCTAAAATTTTGACAGCTAAAAGTCAGATTATTTTCAGGAAAGTTTACATGCCTAACTTCAGCTAAGAACTTCATAAACAAAGAATAATTAATAAATAGGCTTTTCTTAATATTATTTAATCAGGAACCTTTAATGAATAAAGAAAATATCTGCATAGTTATTTAGCTCTGTTTAGAGAATCGCACATGTCATTTTCAAGTAAATTTTCACAAATAGGCTTTTGAAAAATATTTTTAAAGAAGAACCTTTTTAAAAAGTGCACACAGGGGCATAATTATGACAACTGCCTTCCATCTGGGGCATTTAACACTGATGAATAAAGCAAGTAGATAGATGGAGGAAAGTAGAGCAAGATGAAGAATAAAACTGAATAGACTGATGCCCTTTTGTAGAGGTCACAGTTATGGATTCCCAGTTGACTGCTGGCCCAGGCTTCTCAAATCTTCTGGTTAGTAAAGAGAAAACAACAATCTAAAACCAGAAGTGAAATCTCTTGGTTTTTAAATGCTGGCAAATAATGTGATAATTTAAACAAACATTAAGTGTGTCCAGTGAAATCTATCTCCTGGCTGGGTTTGACTCAAAAGCCACCTGTTTCCAACTTCTGGCTTAGAATTCTAAACTAAAATAAATAACAAGAAAATAACATAAATTGAAATTGAATTATTATTACTCATCAACATCACCAAGAGAAATCACTGGCTGCCATGCATGTTTCTTTCTCAGAACACATTCCCTGTTATTCTCCATCTAGGACATTACTTTAGATGTTCACACAACTTATTTTTTCCCAGTTTCTACTCATGTCCATCCTGGGAGAGCTTTTCCATGATGACCTCTTTGAGATGAAACTGCTCTCTACCCCACACTCATCACTCTATGTCACTTATTCAACAAATATTATTCAATGAATATTGAGCACCTACTTCATGATAAGTTCTTTTAGACTCTGAAGGTACTAAAGTGAGCAAACAAAACTTTATCCCCATGCAGTGTGCAGTCTCACAGGGAGAGACACTAAGCAAGGAAACACACACTATGTCAGGAAGTAACAAATGTAGGGATAAAAGTAAAATGAGATAAGGAAGATAAGGAGTGCAGGGGCCTGACCACATCAAATAGAGGTCAAGGAATGCTTCATTAAATTGAGGAAACACATTGAAAAAACCTTGAAAGAAATGAGGAGTTTACCCAGCACATACCTTAGGGAACTAGTTTGTTTATTGTTGTTGTTATTGTTACTGTTGTTGCTTTTGTTTGGTAGATGTAAGATTAAGCCCAAACTCACTGACAAGGTCATATGTTTGGCATGGGCAGGGAGCAAAAATTGGTCAATTTAGTCAAGTAAGTGAGAAATAGTAAACAAGAGACAAGACCAGAAGTAGCCAAAAGGGATGTCAAGAAAGAATTCAAAGGTCAAAAAAAGAATCTGGATTTTCTTCCATGTGAGATGCTTATAGGGTGGAGCAGAGAAAATGCATGATCTAGTTTGCCTTTTTTAGTCATCTTCTTTTTTTTTAACTGTACATCTTTAGGGGGAACAGCATATAGTTCAATGCAGCATACAACGAGTATTAATCAGGGTAATAAGTATTTCCATTTCTTCCATCATTAATCACTTTCATGTGTTGGGAATTTTATACTTTTCTATTCATTTCAAAATATAGGTAGTTTTGGCAAATAGTACCCTATTGTGCTAAAGAAGAACCAGGAGTGACTTCTATACACTGTTTTTGGTGCCCCTTTTTGAATTTCTTTATTTCACCTCCCCTCATCCCTCCCCTTCTCTAGCGACCACTATTCCAGATGCCCTTCAGTGAATGAATGAAGAAAATGAACACAGTGGAATGCAATTCATCCATAAAAAGAATGAAATCCTGCCTTTTGCAACAACATGGATGGAAATGGAGATCATTATGTTAAACGAAAAAAACCACACACGGAAAAACAAGTACTACATATTTTTATTCATTTATGGAAACCAGTAAGTCAATTTGTAGAAATCCTTTAAAAGGAGTCACTCTGGCTGCAATGTAGAGAATAGACAATAGAAAAAAAAAGGGGGGAAAAGAGACCAGTTAGAAAAATTCCAAGGTAATAAGTGAGATGTGGTGTGGTTCAGCTAACTTTCTGACCTGGGAAAAATGAAAAGTTATCAAATATGATAAATATTGAAGGACAAACCAACAGACCCCATCTCCTACAGCATTTGTGAAAACCATTTGAAATATGTTGAAAAGTTACTATCTCTTTTGAAACTCTACCTCTTCAGTCACAACAATAATAGAATGTTAGGTTCAGTTAAGAAGAAAAAGAGAAACAAAAGAAAATGAAAACACTTACCTTACCAAACCTGGCCCCAAATTATCTTTTCCAAATTTGTTGATCATCATGTATTGAGAAGTACCCTATCTCCTACTTCTAATCCCACTCTAACAATTGACAATTGTCTTCTGAACATACTGTGTGCAATTTGGGGTCATATTACTAACCAGACTCTCAGTTTTTCTTCTTCATGAGGACCAGATAAGGAGGGAGCTTTGCATCTTTCCCAGTTCTGCCTCCTTGGAAAGAGAATGTTTAAAACATGTAATAATATATTTCTTTAATCCTTTAACTCAAAGAATCAAGTCCTATATAAATCAGAAAACAAAATAACTGTAGCCAAAGTAGATGTGGAAAGAAATCTGGTAGCCATGCACATAGATTTTCAGGAGCTAGTGGATAGGTACTCAGGAAACACAGGGAGGAGGAAGATGAACCTACAATTGAACAAAGGTGTACTTGTAAAGTGCTTAGCAGATTTTGGAATAAGAATTAGGAAGAATGAACTTGATAGACCTGCTCTTTGTCATTTTGAGTAAAAGCTTTAACCACTACTCATTAACAAGAGCAAGACCAAGGGTAATTAATTTGTACTTCATTCTAACAAAGTCTGAGTTTTAATACAGCTGACAATATTAAATGGAAAAAAAAAAGAGGATAACCATGAAACATAAAAGAAAAAAAATTACATAGTGAAGTTAAAAATTACAACATTTGGAGACCAAACAGCACATTTCCGAAAAAGATCTCAAAGGATGGCATGAAGAGTTCATTATTCATTCTATGTACATGTATATTAGTATACACATATTGTGCATGGCTTTTTGTTACATTTTAACCTATTTTTTTCTCATGACCATGAGAAAAAGTTTGGTTCATGAGCATGAACCAAAGTTCTTGAATATTTGGGAAAAAATTATTCTTACTTTCCACATAATATAGCACATAACAATGTTTCATAATTCATTTGCTATTCACTTTGCTTAACCAGAGAGTTGTTTCAGCTTTTCACTACAGCACGTATGTTTGAGATCATCTTACTGTTTTGACTCCTGGAATGATTTTTCAATGTGAAATTACTGAGTCAGAAGGGAAGGAACAAATTACTTAATAAGTATTCACAGAATAAATTGGACATTTAAAAAAAACAAGTTAAAAATGATGAAATTACTCGATAAAGAAATATTTGATTATGATATGAATAATGGTGGGAAAAAAAGGAAAAGAAGTGAAAGAAAATCTCAAGCTTGGGATCATACAAAAGGAACAAGTCATAAGTTACATCAGCCTAAGACCTTCATCCTTGAATGAAACAAAGTGGTGGATGCAAAAGGACAAGGCAAGGTCAACCATGCTTCAATCAGAGAGCAATGGGAAAAAGCACTGACACAGCTGGAGCACAAGGCTAGAGAGGGAATTCCCTGTGTCATGAAGATATGTTCTACACAGACAGCATCTTGAAAGGAGACATTGAGAAGGCAGTAATTTTTTAAAAGGATTAAACATTGGATTGACCTGGAAAAGAGTATTTAAAATGATAGGGACTGAGTTCATTTCAATAAGAAAATTTTAGTTCTTTTTCAACTTTTGGCAAAAGTGGGAACTTAAAAGGATAAAAGAAAAGAAAAGAACGAAGGTTATATTTTGTCACCTACTCTCTGGAGGATACAAGCAAGGCCTAAATGACTGTGTCAGATTTATGAACTCTTTCCTCACAGGATTTTAATGACTTTCAGTTATCCCCTCAGTTGTAAGCTCTCCCTTTCTATAAAAATGCTGGAAATCAAGAACGTGAAGAAAGAGCTTATAGAATGGGATAAAATCTTTACCACCTGCACCTCAGATAAAGCATTAATCTCCAGTATAAAGAAAGAACTCAAAAAACTTAAACCAAACAACCCAATAAATAAATGGAAAAAGGAACTGAACAGGCAACTCACAGAAGAAGAAATGAATGGTCAAAAAATACATGAAAAATGTTGACTATCTCTAGCAATTAGAGAAATGCAAATTAAAACTACACTGAGATTTCATCTCCCATCAAAATGGCAATTATTAAGAATACAAGTAACAATAAATGTTGGCAAGGATGTGGGGAAAAAGGTGCACTCATACATTGCTGGTGGCAGTGAAAATTGGTGCAACCAATATGGAAATTGGTATGGAGATTCCTCAAAAAACTTGCATTGGACCCAGTTATCTCACTCCTCAGTATATACCTGAAAGAGTGAAAATCAGCATACTATAGTGATGTAGCCACATCAATATTTATAGCAGCTCAGTCACAACAGCAAAGCTATTGAATCAACCTAGGTGCCTTTCAACATATGAATGGTTAAAGAAAATGTGATACATATACACAATAAGATATTACTCGGTCATAAATAAGAATGAAATTAAGGCATTTGCTGGTAAATGGATAGAACTGGAGACTATCATGCCAAGTGAAATAAGACAGTCCCCCCAAAAACAAAGGCCTATGTTCTCTCTGATACGTGGATGTTAACACACAATAAGTGGGGGTGTGTGTGGAATAAAAGTTCATTGGATTAGACAATGGAGACTAAAGGGAAGGGAGGCTAGATGGTAATAAGAAAGATCATAGAATGAATTGAATGTAACTTTCCTATGTTCATATATGAATACACAACCAGTGAAACTCCACATTATGTGCAACACAGGAATGGAATCCTAAGTAGAATAAGTTATACTCCATATATATATATATATACATGTATGTATATATATATATATACATACACATATATATAATATGTCAAAATATACTCTGTCATGTATATCTTCAAAGAGCAAAGAAAAAATACACTCTATTATCAAGTATATCTAAAAAGAACAAATTTTAAAATGCTGGAAATAAAACTGCCATCCCTATTTGTGGGGTAACAATGCATAGAAATGGGTCACCTCCTTTAAAATTTTTTATATTATTCATTTATGTATTTATTCATGTATTTTTGCCGTACAGGGTAGTAAACCCAGGAGCACTTTATCACTGAGCTACATCCCAAGCCTCCTTTTAAAATGTTGAGACAGAGTCTCACTAAGTTGCTCAGGTTGGCCTTGAGTTTGCAATCTTCCTGCCTCCACTTGCCAAGCCCCTGAGATTACAAGCATGTATCACTATGCAGTTATTAAAAAATAAAATGTTGAAAATGGTCAAGTAATATTAGTAAATTTCATTCTGGTGGAGATTCTTTTACTTTTGCAAATTTAAACAACATGGGTTTGGTCAAAAGTAGATAATTCATTGTGAAAGTTGTGATTTTATGAATTAAGTATTAAATTATCAGTCAACTTTCAGTGTAACTGTGATACCCATTATATTTGACAGTTGCTTTCCATCTTCTTACCAATCCTAGTCATTGCTTATTTTTGCCTTCCTCTCAAATAAAATAAACTAATATTTAAGATATATCCCATTAGTTTTCATCTCACTGTTTTTTATACACATTTTCATTGTAACGTGTACACATGTACCTTGTTTTATCAGGTTGGTTTAATGTCAGTTTACCCAATATAATGTCATTTCCTCTGAGGGAAAGAACATCTTTATTCTGGAACTTCAACATCCACTGATTGTATCTCACACATAGTATATAGTTAACAATACATGTTGATTGAGTTATGATTTAAAAATTAATCGCAAACCTTTTTGCCACACTGAAAGGGTTCTGCCACCATATAAATTTAAGTGTTATTTTCTTTGGAATTTTGACATTAATAAAAATGGATTTTAAGAGACTTTGTAAAGAAATCTGCTACATAATACCTCTTCTACCATTTCTCAAAATCATATACTTGTTTGAAATGAAATCCCTTTGGAAATCAACCATGTCATCAAGAAAACCTGTCTAAGTACTCAGGTTAAATTTGTGCTGTCTCAGAAATAGCAGTCAGCCTTCATAAAAGGCACTGCCAGCATATGTAATGTATGTGAGAAACTGCAGATTGATGCCTTTGAGCTAAGAAATTAATTGAATGCACTTCTGTAGTCTCCCTGATCCACTGCATAGAGCTAACAACTTACAAGATAAGAAAACATATGGCCAAGGGAGAAAAAAATGAGCCAGACTTACAAATACTTCTGGAAAAAGGTCCTCTGATGTACAGAGGAAATGTATGTGGCTCAAGGGAAAATAAGAAATGAGATTAATAACTCCTGAGAGTAAGTTTAAGAAATATTTAAAATGATTTGCAAGTTTTTTGCTCACAAAATTTAGACAAATTTCAACCCCTTTTTGAATATCTCAAACTGGTCATATCTGGCTGCCTAAAAAGTATCCCCAGAGATCTTGTGGTTGTTTCCCAAAGTGATAAAATTATATGAACCACCCCCAAACACCTTCAAATCAGATGGTCCCAGCACGGGTTACGAGGATAAGACATATCCTTGAGTGATGCATGCTGGGTGAAATGGTATCTTTATCCCCACCAAAATTCCCACAGAATAAAGAAGTTGAAGCAACCTCTGGCATAGGTGGTGTTAGGAAACTTTCCTTCACTTCCAGCAATTAGGCATAAACCAAAATTTAAATATCTCCAATCCCCAAATTAAAATTTACATAATTTATGATGAAAAGCAGAGAATAAGTTCTTGTGAATATAATATAATAATGTTTCCTCATTTCTCTCTTTGTTCATTTTTCTAAGATCTATGCCTTCTATGTTCACTAGATTTTTTCCCCTATTGACCAAATCTGAATTCTACCTTTCAGTGGACCATTCAATAAACACTTATGAAACCTCTACTCTACTCTTCTAAACATTGAAGATGAAAGGTGAAATACTCTAAAGGATAGGGAAATTATGCCTTCCCTGTTCTCTGAAATCCTATTATCCAAAATGTTCATGCTAGTCAAAGATTATAAGAAATGATGAAACTCATGTTAGTAATAAGAAAAAAAAGTTCTTAAGAAATTTTATTAAGTTAACAAAACTCTAGCTACTCTAGCTTAAAAAAGTAAACATAGAAAACTCAAATTAAGAATTTACTGTGCTTGCCTCACAGGCACAAGGTGCTGGGTTCAATCCCCAACACCACAAAAAAAAAAAGAAAAAAATTACAAAATGATTCACAGAGAAGACTGTAATAAAAAAGAAATAATAAACAATTCCATGTTATTAAATTACAATAAAATAAACAACATTCTGGTTAAAGAAAATTAACTCAAAGTAGGTGAATTATGATCCTATGAACCTCAGAATTTAACAAAGAATTCTGAAAAAGTTGTTCATAGATGAATTCTATGAAAATTATCAAGGCCAAGCAATATACATGGTCAATATTTTAAACTTCTACAGAAAAAAATATTTCCTTACTAAGTAAAATGTTAGAAAATAAAAAATATGAAAGATCCTCATCACACTATAAATATTCACAGGCTTGATGTGAAAAAATATAAAACAATAACAAAAACACTAAGACTAAAAACTAATAGTTTGTTTAGAAGAAGTAAAATTATCTCAAATACCATTTATGCAACTAATTACAAAATATAAACTGGAGATAATATTTAGTGGATACACGATATAAACATGAATATGTAAAAACATTTTGCAAATCAATATGAAAATAGCAAATAACATTATTGTACAGTACTCAAAATGTCTAACAGAGGAAATATAAATAAATAATGGACAGAGATGCATTCAGCCTTATTAAGTATTAATGATATAAAATTAAGATTAATTTTTTTACCTATCATATTGGCAGGGATGGTTTTAAAATCTTACCATGAGCAATGAATACACAGAGAAGGGCACTAGGAAACAACTATCCTGACTATTTTGGGGATCATAAATTGCTACACGAAGCTTTATTATCAACAATTTTGCAGCATGCATAAAATATAGTGTATGCCATTAACTTGATTCAAGTTCAAAGAATTTGGCTTAAAGTAATAATTTGATACATACACAGTTTGCCACTAAAATATTTCTTACAATATTATTCATAATTTAAAAAACAATCTGAAGACCTAAAAATAGGAAACTGCTCAGGCACATTATAGAAGCTAGTAAATATCATGCTTAAAAAGAAAATATCCACAATGTACCATTTGGTGACAAGTTATACAACCAAAGTTTAAATCCTAATTTTAGAGGAATTAACATATATGCTAAATGTATGTCTACATAGAAATAAGCCTTGCAAAATATGTATTCAAGATATTAATATTGTCTCTCTGGAAAAGATTACTTGCTTTACTTGTTTTTCTTTATTTCTCACATCTTTTTCCAAAATGCATTACTTTCATAAGAAGGTATCATAGCTATAATATAATATAATATAATATAATATAATATAATATAATAGTTAATTTAAGAATAGAACAGAAAAATTTTCAATTACAAAATTTGTAAGAACTGTAGGGTTTCTTTCAGGATATTTGAGATAAATATGTGAGTGAAGTATTGACTGTTACCTTTCAGGAATAATTGAAGAACAGTTTCAAACTGAGGCCAAAGGATCTGACCAGACTCCTGGTACAAAGACTCCTGCTCCCTTCTCTGAGTTCCTGATCTTTTCCTTTGGTGGATGATTCAATAGAATCTATTGGCATCTATTATACAATAAGATGATCCCCCTTGTTTATCTATAGTTTTGCTTTCTGTGGTTTCAGGGATTCATGGTAACTGTGGGCTGAAAATGTTAACATTTGTCCTGATTCTTTCAAAACAAAGAGACTATATTTATATAAATGTTATTACAGTATATTATTACAATTATTCTATTTTATTGTTAGTTACTGTTAATATCCTACAATGCTAGCCTATAAATTAAACTTTATCATAAGTATACACATATAGAAAAAATAATATATATATACATGGTCAGGTTCTATCTATGGGTTCAGGAATCCTTTAGGGGTCCTGCCTGGAGTGTCCCCTGAAGATAAGGCAGGATTAGAGTACTCATTCACTATCCCTTGAAAAAAAAGTAATAATGAAGAAACAGACAAAACTGAGTGTTAAGGAGATAAATCTACACTTATTTTAAACTCTCTCTAGTTTTTTAAAGGCTAACATAATGGAAAGACAAATTTTATTCCATGATTTTCCATCCAAAACCAATATTTCAGGATAGCAGAGAGACTAACAAGGGAGAAAAACAAGTCAAATAAACAAGATTTGCTGCAAATACAAAGAAAACTTAAAATGGCTTGCCAGTGAATGAGATTTCCTAGAGTTAGGGGCATTGTGAGCAAGTCTGTCATTAATAAATCTGAAAAGAGTCAGATGTTAATCCTGTGGGTCTGTTATATTCTTAATTCCTCTGTATGGCTTTTTCTTTCACTGTTATGTCTCTGCTAATCCCAGAGGTATGAGGAGAAAAAAACAATTAACAAGAGAAAATGAGAATGATGCTAAGAATGTTTTCCTCCTTTGATTTTGATTAATGACTTTATGCGACTAAGTTATTTTTAACTATTGGCTTTAAAGATATTGAATTCACTCACAATATTCTCTTTGAACATACTTTTCCTTATTGTTTATAGTGCTTTAAACATAATATTTGATGCATAATTTGGTAGTTTATGTTGGACAATTTATAGTAGAGTGAATATTGACTTTATATATAAAATAAGCAAGTTCAAATCAGCCAGAAATTTGCTTTATGATAATGAAATTGTATGTGATTATTGTGACCTTGACACTTACAAAAATTGTCATCCAGTTATTTTGTAGAATGCCCCACAATTTGGGCTTCTCTCATCCTTCCTTATGGTGAGATTCAGGTTGTGTATCTTTGGCAAGAATATCACAGGAGAGAGGCTATGTTCTTCTCTGTGCATTCTATCAAGTAGTCCATGGTTTCAATTTGTACCATAACTGTGATGTTGCCTTTGGCCATTTGGTTAAAGTTGCATTGGACTTTCTAATACCTAAAAGTAGAATAATTATATACTGGAAATTTTCTGAAGAAATTGTGTTCAATAAGCCATCAAAGGAATGAGACAGAAAATCTCTTGTGATTTCTACAGTAGTGAAAACCAGGATAAAGTCATTTTCTATTAGTACTGCTTAGATGCAGATGAAAACAAATCCAGTCAAATTAAGATCAAGACAGGAGGTATTTGTTTTGGTTTTAATTGTATAGTTCAAGTCCACATATAACCCAAGTTGGAGGGAGGGGAGAAGAAACTCTTAAAATATATTCATGTTACATTAAAAAATACTAAATTTCAAATGGTAAAGTACCTATAATTTTCTAGTGGCAAGTCCTGAAGCCAAACCAAACCTCATGGCTCCGAGCCTTGTTTTCATTCATCCAAAGGACTATTTGCCAGTTGTGCCAAAGAATCTCTTTTCTCACTTCCCACAGTTGGCATAGATATTAAAAGAACAATAATCTTAACAACAACAATGGCATATATTGACTACAAATTATGTGTTAGGAATTAGCCCAAGTATTATGTGTAGAGAATTTCTTTACCTTCTCAGGACAATCCTTTGAAGGGAGTCATAAATGTCCTAAAGACACCTGAGGCATAAAAAAAATAAATTTCTGAATGGTAAAACCATTATAGGTACAGTCAGTCTAAGATGCTACAGCCTTTTTTTTTTTTTTTTTTTGTACCCGAGATTGAACCAAGGGGCCCTTAACCACTGAACCACATCCCCAACCTTTTTATTTTTTTATTTTGAGACAGGGTCTCACTAAGTTTACTCAGGACTTTGCTGAGTTGCTGAGGCTGACTTTGAACTCACAATCTTCCTGCCTCAGTCTCCTGAGTTGCTGGGATTACAGGTATATGCCACCATACCCAACTAAAGCCAAAATTTTTAACCACTACCCCACACCACCCCTCTGCCTATTATTTGGATTCTACTTTTATAGCTCCTACTGCACTGTGTTGAAATTATCCATGTGGGATTTTATTTTAATCTCTCTGCCTCACCAGAATATAAACTCCTCAAGGATAGGAATTGTTTTTTCCATTTGTCTAACATAATGAGTCAATAAATATTGCAACTGAATTAAATAATTCAGTTAATCAAATGAAAGAAGAAATAATATTAAATACAGAAATCAAGGTATTAATCATAAAGTTGATCTTAATAGCAAAAGATTTTAGTCTCTGAATAAGTGTAAAAGTCACAGTTCATTACAAATGAAGGTCAACATTCATCAGTCTTCTGTAGGAGACTGGTTAAAGCCTGAATGAGAATATGGAGATGTTAAGTCCATAAAACAGGTATGAAACAACAGCAATAAGAAGAAACAGCATGAAGTAAGAAATGGTACAATGATAACAGGATTTAGAATTAAGTATGAAGATTGGTTTTCTGCTGCTCACAATCAACCTGAAGGAAGGTTGAATAGCTCCAAGGACATCTGTCTGTGATTTGGATGAAGTATGAAGCAACTAGAATGGTAGGAAGCATGACTACAAGATAAAAACGAGTGTTGTTTTAAATGCATGAATTGCACAATTTATCAAGTCAAATCATGCAATCACATCTTTGGTAATTTTGCCTTCACTTATATAATTGGCTGGCTGATTAAATTGACCTGGAAAGTTTTCGAACAAACATGGAGGTGTGCAAAGAATTATAGTTAGAATCAACCAAGGAAAAAGCTAGTGTTTATTAAATATATCCATGGACTATCACATCTATTAAATAAATCATCACACATTTTGCAAAAAAATCTGTGACTTTCAACAGGTGTTTGGCTACTGGCAACAAGTAATTACATCGCTACTAAATGCTCTGCACATTTACTGCTTACTTAACTGCTAATATAAAAAAAAATGCAGCAGGGATGAAAGAATCATTATTGCTTTCTAGTAAAACTCTGACTTGAAGCAAATTTTTAAATGCCCAATTTAAAAGCCTACCTACCGGCAGATAGGAAGTATGCTGAATCTCTTCTAAATAGCGCTGCTATTGCAACTGAAAGAAGGAAATAGGTTGAGTTATTAAAAGTTAGAGAGCTAGTAAAAGAAGGCAGACTGCATAGCTGAAATAGTCCGTGAGGAGTTTGTCCCAGAACACATGAGGTCTGGCTGTAAAAATGAAAACTTTTAACAATCCTGGTTAAATCTAAAGACAAAATACACAGCATGGGGAAATGCACCCTACATAATTAGATGGCAAAGAGCAAAAAGACACATTTTCTGCTCTTCGGTTGCTGCGCCAGCAGTTTACATGTTTAGAATTAGGGCAAGGAAAGTAACTGGTGAGATGTGACCATATAGGAAGACTCAAGCAGGAACAGCAATGCAGATCTGGGCAATTTACTCTGGTGTCTTGCTAGTTGGAAAAGTCTAAATTATTGAGGACAGTAAAGGACATAGTTTGGTTAAGCCCAAGGTCATTTTTCCTGAAGTGGAAAAATTTTCACATGGAAGAATAAATTGCAACCTTCTTTATTTCCTTGGTTAGAAAGCAGATTATTAATCCATAGACACCAACACCGTCAGTAAAAATATCAAGATTTGCTTATTTATTAAAGATACATGAGAATGTATGATGTTTTTCC
Organism: Glaucomys volans; assembly: GCA_020662805.1. Lineage (NCBI taxonomy): Eukaryota > Metazoa > Chordata > Mammalia > Rodentia > Sciuridae > Glaucomys > Glaucomys volans. Next base: position 487,997 of record JAJEJO010004528.1, read on the forward strand.
TTTGAAAGTGCCTGCCTTTGATGATAGGGCCCGTGCCTTTCTTTAAGTCTGATGAGATTCTTGGCATTGGTGTGGGCAGTATCTTCTATAAATATTTGAGTGATTTGCCTGGTTTTAGAATTATTGCCAGTGGATGAAAAGGAAATATTGATGCACAGAGCTCTCCCCAGAAATTCCTGAAAGGCAAGAGTTCCTTCCTCGAACTCTGTCTGGCTCTAGCATAGATCTTTTTGTCTCTATTATTCAGCACTGAAAGACAAATGTGAAAATACTGAAAGAGGGTGAGTCCACTGCTACTACATTGTCCATCCACAGGGCATGGATAGGGTATGTACTCTCCAGCCTTGGATTGGACCAAATCACCAAACCTCTAACTTACCCAAGAAGTTACACCTGGTGGTTCTGACTCTTAAGAGCTCTAAAAGAAAAGGCAACTACTCATTTATTTTAGCCAAATGTGTTTAGCATTTTCTTTTCTGATTTCAGTATTTAGGAAGATTAAGCAAATACAATCTACTTATAGCTGATAATCATCCCAAGAATATTATTCTTAAAGATGCTCAAAATAACAAAATATGTAACACTTCTTACATTTGTTTTTAAATTTCCATAATTTACATAAGTAATCCATACTACTCAATGATCTGGAATGCAGTTTGCATTCAGTGTTGTCTCTAAAATCTATTTATGTTGATGCTTGGCTTGGCCTACTCATCTAGTCTACTGACAGCAGGGTAGACTGACTTTACTGAAAGATATCAGCATTGTAATTCGAAACCAAGAAATTGTTCTAGTCAGCTTTTTTGCTGCTGTGACCAAAAGACTTGACAAGAACAATTTTAGAGGAAGAAAAGTCTATTTGGTGCTCACAGTTCATAGATGGTTGACTCCATTGCTTTGAGTAAGAGTTGAGGTATCATACCACAAGGAAAAGGAGTAGAGTAGGAGAGCTACTCAGGACATGACAATCAAGAAGCAGAGAGAGCTCTGTTCTCCAGGGACAAAATATATACCCCAAAGTCATGTCCCCACTTACCTACTTCCTCCAGTCACACACTACCTGCCTACAGTTACTATCCAGTTAATTCATTCAAGTGAATTGATGAATGTAATGATTAGACTAAGGCTCTAATAACCCAAATGTTTCATCTCTAAACTTTCTTGCATTGTCTCACATATGAGCTCCTGGGGGACACCTCACATCTAAATCATAACTCAACTATTCAACAAATGTAGCCTGACACTGAAATCCTGAAACAAGTGCTAATGAGAGATGTGCTGTTCAGCCATTGTCTATCACCAGCCCCATAGGCTTTACTCTGAGACTGGAGTTTCTTAATAGGGCACTGAGATGATGTAAGGTTTTTTAGCTTAAAAGACCTACCACATTTTTCCTCTCTGGAACTTCATTTATCAACGTTTAGATGCTATGTTGGATTAGGCCCCGTCTGGCAAAAATACTCAGGCTTTGGTCTCTGAGTTGTTATTTTCTATCTCTAGTTTATTCTACAGGATTGTTTTAGTTGCTTTTTTTGTCACTGTGACCAAAAGACCTGACAAGAACAATTTTGGAGGAGGAAAAGTTTATTTGTTGCTCACAGTTTCAGAGGTTTCAGTCCATAGATGATTGACTCCATAGCTCTGGGCCTGAGGTGAGGTAGAACAGCATGGCAGAGGAAGGCAGCTCAGGATGTGGTAATCAGGAAAGCTAGAGAGCTCTGCTCACCAGGGACAAAATATACACCCCACACCCACAGGGACCTACCTCCTCTAGCCACTCCCCACCTGCCTATAGTTACTGCCCAGTTAATAGCAGTGGATTAATGCATTGATTAGTTTAAAACTCTCAAGACCAAATCATGTCACTAAACTTCCTTGCATTTTCTTAACCATGAATTTTTAGGGACACCTCATATCTAAACCATAGCAATGCTATATAATATTTCATTGTATGAATTACCCAAAATTTGTTTATTTATATGTTGGTAGATATTTGGGCTTATTTATACTTTATTTTCATTACTATTAGAAATAATGCCACACTGAAAACCATCGACCATATCATCCTGTGAATAATACAGACCAAAATGAGCCCTAACACAATCAAAAGAAATGCATGTCAGTCATTTAGTTAAACACTCAGTTAGCATAATGTTTTATTCCCTTAAACTACCACTCTAACCTCTTCAGTGATCTTCACTATCGCACCCTCTTTCTTTTCTGAATGTGTATCATGTGTTACCTTGTTCACAAGTATACATGGTGGGCCTCTTCTCAAGTAAACATCTTCATTTTTCTCTTTCAAAGTTTGTTCTGTGCGCATATACACTTTCCCTACCCTGCTGATCACCAAGAATTTCCTGAATCCATGTGGATGCCTAGGTGGAGGGGAGAACGTTTCAGACTTAGACATTTTGTATAACAGCTCCAATTTTGATGTATAAAAGAAGTGAGATTATGCCCAGCCCAAGCTACTATGTGTTCTGACACTATGATTCTCTTTTTTTTTTGGTTTTGTTTTGTTTTTCTTTCCTGGAAGTTTAATAGCTTTAGTTCTTATAATTCAATAGGTAACCAGTTCAAGTAAATTTTTATTAATGTTGTGAAATAATGGTCATGCATTGTTTCTTTTTTTCTTTTTTTTTTTTTCCTTTCTTTCCATTCTGAGACAGGGTCTCTCTATTTGCCAGGCTGGCCTCAAACTCTTGGGCTCAAGCAATTCTCCAGCTTTAGCCTCCTAAGTAGCAGATACTACAAGCATGTGCCACTGTGATCAAATCATTTTTCTCTGTGAAAAGTGTCCAAGTATTCCAATACTATTTTTTGAAAATATATCTGCCTTTGTATCCTCAATAAACATTCTCACACATTAATTGTTTTAATACATATAAGGGAATACTTTTTAAAATTTTTCATTAATTGATGATCTTTATCTTAATAGTTGGAAATGATTTTTTAAATTGGTGAGTTATGATTATACATAATAGTAGGATTCATTGTGACCAGTAGATTAGGAGGAGGAAAACAGGGGGAAGGAAAGAGAAGGCAGGGAAACAGAGGCAAGGGAAAGAGAAGGTACAGAGTAATGAAACTGATCATTTCATTATGCTATGTATCTATATGTGCTATGTATTTATGTATGTTATGTTATGTACTTCCTTAAAGTAGGATTCTTAATCTTTGGCCTTTTTCATGATAATATGTTCCCAAATGATATTATATCATATATTAATATGATATATTATATATATTCATATATATAATATATAATATATATTATATTATATATATTATATACTTGTATTCAAATTTAGTAGATACAACCAAAGTACTCAAAGTTTTGGTTTTATTAACTCTCATCATTATTGACTAAGAGTTACCATTTCCTTCGTCCTTGTCCACAGTAGATATAGTCACAAAACTTTTTACCAATCTGAAGCAATGCAAAGGTATTTCACTATAATTTATCTTATATTATTAATAAATCCAGAGTTCTTCTTTTTATAGTTTATGGAAGGCTTAATCCCATGACATTTTATTTATTTATTTATTTATTTATTTATTTATTTTTACAGACTGCATTTTGATTCATTGTACACAAATGGGGTATAACTTTTCATTTCTATGGTGAAAGAAGAATGGAGGAACTTTCGATTACATAGAGGGAAATGAGAGGGGAAGGGATGGGAGTATGATAAATGGTGGAATGAGACAGACATCATTACCCTATGTACATGTATGATTACATGAATGGTATAAATCCAGAGTTCTTTTAAAAACACTCACTACCATTCAGACTTTACTTAATATGTATCAGTTGCTTTGCTTTTCTAAAATTCTTTTGTAGAAGTTCTTCATTTTATCTGTGCATACACAGATAATGTCATTCCAGAAAAGTCAAGACATACCATTGATATTTTAAGTTCTACCTATCTAATATTTTAAAAAGACACTTTGATATTTAAAGTTGTCTTTACAGTTGTTATTAAAATAATTGAAGTTCTTTTTGTATATGACTATTCTTTTCCTGACACAGTAGTGTTATTATTTTATAGCAAGTGCATTGCATCTTCTTTCTTTAAAAAAAATTCTTGAACTATTTGTTTATGAGAATTTTGAAAATAAGAAATATTCTAGGACCAATATGCATATTAAAAACATGCCTAGCCGGGCACGGTGGCTCACGCCTGTAATCCCAGCACTTGGGAGGCTGAGACAGGAGGATCGCGAGTTCAAATCCAGGTTCAGCAACTTAGCGAGGCTCTAAGCAACTCAGTAAGACCCTGTCTCTAAATAAAATACAAAATAGGGCTGGAGATGTGGCTCATTTGTGGAGTGCCCCTGAGTTCAATCCCCAGTACCAAAAAAAAAAAAAAAAAAAATGCCTAACATCACTAATGATTTGGTAAATGCAAATTAAATCTGCGATGAGATACCACCTTATATTCATTAGGATGGTTTCTATTGCAAGATAGAAAATAAAAGTGCTGAAGAGGATGTGAAGATGTAGGAATTCTTGCGCATGCTTGGCAGGATAGTAAAATAGGGATGCTGCTATGTATAACTATATGAGAGTCCTCAAAAATTAAAAGAATAACCATATGATCCAAAAGAATTCTAGATATATTACAAAAGAATTAAAAGTAGGGCATTGAAGATATGTGCACTCCTTCCTAGCAGAATTACTCACAATATCTAAGAAGTGGAAGTAACCCAATGACATTGAAGAATGAACGTATAAACAAAATGTCACATATACAAACAATAGAATATTATTCAGTCTTAAAAAGGAAAGACATTTTGACCTATAGTAAGAAATGGGCAAACCTTGAGGACATTATTCTAAGTAAAATAAGCCAGTCAAATTCTGCTTGATTCCAATTATATGAGATGTCTAGAGTTGTCAATCTCTTTCTCGAAACAGAAACAGAAAGTAGACTGGAGGTGAAAGTGGGGAGTCATTACATGAGTAGAGAGTTTCAATTTTGCAAGATGGAAAAATTCTAGAGATTGGTTTCATAATTATGTGAATATATCAGGTACTGCTAATCTACACATTTTAAAAAGTTATGTGATACCTGTTTTACTAAAATTTTAAAAATATACTTCATCTTTCCACATCTATTGCACTAGCTAATTATTCCTTTGCTTTTGTTAGTTCTTTTCCTTTGTGAATCTTAGAATCACAGAACTTGTAATTTTATGCCACAGTTTCAGGCATGACATCTATATGAAAGACACTGCAGTTGTATTTATTCCCATTCCCATTTCTCCAGGTACCATCAGCACCAACTCTTGTACACTTGAAATTTTTATTGGATCCTTTGTGTAGGTATATGTATATATATTTAATTTACCAAAACAGAATTTAAAGATAAAACTGATTGCTTTCTTTTTAAAATTTCTTTCACAATAGTTTTGATAACACTTTTAAAAGAAATGTGTCCACATTGCGTTTTTTTTTCCCCTAGTGAATGTGATAGTATAGGATTTAGCAATTCACCCTTTTTTCTATCATTAATTTTCTAAGAGTATTTATCATTAATAGGCTTGAGTTTTTTTTAAATTATAAACATTGATACACCTAAAACAAACTATTAACTTTAATATATTTGTATGAAGAAATACATTGAAATAATTCCTGATGTTTACACATTAATTAGACTGTTTAATTGTGGGGAGCCACCCATGGTCTGTAAAAGAACCAAGCTTGGTGGAATTATTAGACAGGAAAATCTGATTTCAAGGAACTCACAATTAGGAAAAACTGTCTGAGATTGCCTGAGTCATGTGGTTTTCATGCATTGGTTCACCCTGGCAAAGTTCAAATGCAGGCCGCAAATCTGGAAATGACCCGCTAGAGTCAAATGGTTTGCTTAACTCCAACCCTTATCCTGTTTTTCGTGGAAGCAGCTCATACAGGCCCCTTTTGATCTGTACTGCTATAAATAAACCAAGCCCAGGCTCCTTCTTTTTTTTTTTTTTTTTTATTTATTCTTTTATTTACTTATTGATTCATTGAACACAAATGGAGTACAGCTATTGTTTCACTGGTTGTACACAAAGTAGAGTCACACCATCTGTGCATTCATGCATGTACACAGGGCAATGGTATCTGTCACACATTCTGTTATTAATTTTACCCCCCACCCGCCCCCACCCCTCCCTTCCCTCTATGCTAGCTATCTTTCCTCCATTCTTGCCATCTTTCCCCCCCACATTATGCATCATCATTCATATATCAGAGAGACCATTCGGCTTTTGGATTTTTGGGATTGGCTGATCTCACTTAGCATAACAGTTTCCAACATCATCCATTTACCTACAAATACCATAATTTTATTCTTCTTTGTGGCTGAGTAATATTCCATTGTGTATATATACCACAGTTTCTTTATC
>JAJEJO010004528.1:504395-585581 GCA_020662805.1 Glaucomys volans
GATAAAGAAACTGTGGTATATATACACAATGGAATATTACTCAGCCATAAAGAAGAATAAAATTATGGTATTTGTAGGTAAATGGATGATGTTGGAAACTCTTATGCTAAGTGAGATCAGCCAATCCCAAAAATCCAAAAACCGAATGGTCTCTCTGATATATGAATGATGATGCATAATATGGGGGGGAAAGATGGCAAGAATGGAGGAAAGATAGCTAGCATAGAGGGAAGGGAGGGGTGGGGGTGGGTGGGGGGTAAAATTAATAACAATGTGTGACAGATACCATTGCCCTGTGTACATGCATGAATGCACAGATGGTGTGACTCTACTTTGTGTACAACCAGTGAAACAATAGCTGTACTCCATTTGTGTTCAATGAATCAATAAGTAAATAAAAGAATAAATTAAAAAAAAAAAAAAAAAAAGAAATGTCATGTTGGGAAGGGGTAGAACCCCATGTACTACTGCTCCCAGATGTATTCCTCTTAGGTCAATGTGAACAATTATGCAACATATCAAAATCTCTGGGATACTATGAAAGCAGTGCTAAGAGGAAAATTCATTGCATGGAGCATATTCAATAAAAGAATGACATGTCAACAAATAAATGACCTCACATTGCACTCAAAGCCCAAGAAAAAGAGGAACAGTTCACCATTAAAAGTAGTAGAGGACAGGAAATAATTAAAATCACAGCAGAAATCAATGAAATTGAAACAAAAGAGACAATTCATAAAATTGACAAAACAAAAAGTTGGTTCTTTGAATAAATAAACAAAATTGATAAACCCTTAGCCACACTAATGAAGAGAAGAAGAGAGAAAACTCGAATTTCTAAAATTCGTGATGAAAACGGAAATATCACAACAGACACTATTGAAATACAAAACATAATTAGAAGCTATTTTGAAAACTTATACTCCAACAAAATAGAAAACCTGGAAGACATCAGCAGGTTCCTAGAGGCATATGAGCCGCCCAAACTGAATCTAGAGGACATACATAATTTCAAGCAGTGAAATAGAAGTCATCAAAAGCCTACCAAAGAAGAAAAGTCCAGGACCAGATGGATTCACAGTTAAGTTCTACAAGACCTTCAAAGAAGAGCTCATTTCAATACTCCTCAAAGTATTCCATGAAATAGAGGAGGAGGGAATCCTTCTGAATTCATTCTATGAAACCAAATACACCCTGATACCAAAACCAGAAAAAGACACATCAAGAAAAGTAAATTTCAGACCAATATCTCTAATGAACATAGAAGCAAAAATTTTTAACAAAATTTTAGTGAATTGCATACAAAAACATATTAAAATGATAGTGCACCATGATCAAGTGGGTTTCATCCCAGGGATGCAAGGTTGGTTCAACATCGGGAATCAATGTAATTCATCACACCCACAGACTTAAAGTTAAGAACCACATGATTATTTCAATAGATACAGAGAAAGCATTTGATAAAATACAGCACCCCTTCATGCTCAAAACTCTAGAAAAAATAGGGATAGTAGGAACATTCCTAAACATTGTAAAGGCTATCTATGCTAAACCTATAGCCAACATCATTCTAAATGGAGAAAAATTGAAAGCATTCCCCTTGAAAACTGGAAGTACATAGGGATGCCCTCTAATACCACTTCTGTTCAACATTGTCCTTGAAACACTAGCCAGAGCAATTAGACAGACCAAAGAAATTAAAGAGATATGAATAGGAAAAGAAGAGCTCAAACTATCCTTTTTTGCTGATGACATGATTTTATATTTAGAGGAGCCAAAAAATTCTACCAGAAAACTTCTGGAACTCATAAATGAATTCAGTAAAGTAGCAGGATATAAAATTAATGCTCATAAATCTAATGCATTTTTATTCATAAGTGATGGATCCTCTGAAAGAGAAATTAGGAAAACTACCCCATTCACAATAACCTCAAAAAAAGTAAAATATTTGGGAATTAATCTAACAAAAGAGGTGAAAGACCTCCTCAATGAGAACTACAGAACATCAAAGAAAGAAGTTAAAGAAAATCTTAGAAGATGGAAAGATCTCCCATGTTCTTGGGTAGGCAGAATTAATATCATCAAATTGGCCATACTACCAAAAGTACTATACAAATTCAATGCAATTCCAATTAAAATCCAAATAACAGACCTCATAGAAATAGAGCAAGCAATCATGAAATTCATTTGGAGGAATAAGATACCCAGAATTGCTAAAGCAATTCTTAGCAAGAAGAGTGAAGCAAGAGGTATCACAATACCAGAACTTTAACTATACAACAAAGTCATAGTAACAAAAACAGCATGGTATTGGCACCAAAATAGACAGGTAGATCAATGGTACAGAATAGAGGACACAGAGCCAAACCCTCATAAATACAGTTTTCTCATACTAGACAAAGGCTCCAAAAACATACAATGGAGAAAAGATAGCCTCTTCAATAAATGGTGCTGGGAAAACTGGAAATCCATATGCAGCAAAATGAAACTAAACCCATATCTCTCACCCTGCACAAAACTCAACTCAAAATGGATCAAAGACCTAGGAATTAGGCCAGAGACCCTGAACCTAAAAGAAGAAAAAGTAGGTCCAAATCTTCATCATGTGGGCCTAGAACCAGACCTGAACATGACTCCCAAAGCACAAGAAATAAAAACAGGAATCAATAATTTGGATAGATTCAAACTAAAAAGCTTTTTCTCAGCCAAGGGAGCAGTCATCAATGTGAAGAGAGAGCCTACAGAGTGGGAGAAAATCTTTGCCACACACACTTCAGTCTATCTCCAGAATACATAAAGAACTCGAAATACTGTACCCCAAGAATACAAATAACCCAATCAATAAATTGGCTAAGGAAATGAGCAGACACTTCACAGAAGCGTATCTACAAGCAATAAACAGATACATGAAAAAAATGTTCAGCATCTCTAGTAATAAGAGAAATACAAATCAAAACTACCTTAAGATATCATTTCACCCCAATTAGAATGTCTATTATCAAGAATACAAGCAACAATAGGTGTTGGCGAGGATGTGGGGAAAAAGGTACACTCATACATTTTTTGGTGGGGTTTCAAATTGGTGCAGCCACTCTTGAAAGCAGTTTGAAGATTCCTTCGAAAACTTGGAATGGAACCACCATTTGACCCAGCTATCCCACTCCTTGGTCTATAGCCAAAGGACTTAAAATCTGCATACTACAGTGATGCAGCCACATCAATGTTTATAGCAGCCCAATTCACTATAGCTAGATTGTGGAACCAACCTAGATGCCCTTCAATAGAGGAATGGATAAAGAAACTGTGGTATATATACACAATGGAATATTATTCAGTCATAAATAATAATAAAATTATGACATTTGCAAGTAAATGGATGGAATTGGAGAAGATCAAGTTAAGTGAAATAAGCCAATCCCAAAAAACCAAAGGCGGAATGATCTTTCTTTTAAGTGGTTGATGATGCATAGCAGGAGTTGGGGGAGGCATGGGAACAATGGAAAAGGGATGGATTGTATGGAAGAAAATGAGGGGTGGGGAGAGGGTGGGGAAGGAAAGATAATAGAATGAGACAAACATCTATACCCTATGTATATGTATAAACATGCAAATTGTATGATTCTACTTTGTGTACAACCAGAAAAATGATAGTTGCACTCCATTTGTGTACAATGATCTAAAATTTAGAAAAAAAATAATTAATTAAAAAAAAGACAAATGTATTTTTACAAATAGAAACAAAATAATATGGGGAGAAGGATTAGCAGAGCTGGTGATTTGGACAAACTTAGCAACATTCTTAAACATAAGTCTAAAGTGTTTCTGTTCCATTTGAAACACATATTAGTTTTACTTCTATGCATTATTTTAAAATACTGCATCACTTTACGACAGGATTATTTTGTGCAGGAAAATATGAACATCAATGATGCTAAGCTAAAACATCATCTATAAGATTTGTACTCAGAACTTTTAGGAATATCTTAACTGGTATTTTGGATTTTCTTTTATATTTTTGTAAGTATGACTATATCTAAATAGCTATTTGAATAGGAATAAAAATTCTAACTAATAAGTAAGCACTGTGTCTTGACTGGCAGTCCTTTTGAAGAGATGGCAGTGTTTTATCTTTTATACTGATAAATGGTGTATTTTACAATTGGTGATGCATTGCAGTATATGTAAAACAGCATACTTTTGTTGATTTTGTGTAATTATCTGACGAAAACCCAAATATGCATTTATTTTTAACTATCAATTTATTCAATTTAATACTACCTATTCATTTTTACTGAACCAGACAATTCTTCTTAACCTTCACTGATTGGCAACATTCCTCAGATCCCCATTATGTTAGAACCACCTGGATTTTAATTCTGGAGGGTTCTGGAGTTCATTTGTTTGTCTGTGTTTAGTTTTTTTTTTAATTTTTGTTTATTAAGACAATAATAATACTTGCCAAGTTACAACTCCATAGTGTTACTTCCTCCTGGCTTTACCTATCATTTTCTCTGGAGTTCTTCAAAAGTAGTCTTTGTATGATATATTTTCTGAGGTTCAATTACCACAGACTCAGAAAACAAAGATATTTCACTTCCAAAGCTACATGTTAGCTTATTTTTAAAAATTTGCACTCAAGATTCTTTCCCATATAATTCCTTAATATATTTGGGAGTAACTTTTTCTTTATATCATATATTAACACATACTTAATTCTGAGATACAAAAACGTACATCCCATTCAATTGTCTGCATATCAATTACTTTGTCAGTTTCACTCTGTCAACTGTTAGATATGAGGTTATTCTCTTAGAGTAATTCAAGATGTCAATGATCACTTCTAGATTATCTTTCCTTCCCTACAGCCATCCCCACCTTTATGTACAGAAGATAATCTCCAGATTACAGATAGCTAAACTATACCATGTTGTGCAGGATGTAATAATAAACAAAATAAGAAAACTAAAAGACCCATTTTATCTTCCCCAACTACCAAAAGTGAGTCCATAAACAAAACAGAAAGAAACAAGGCAAATCTTTTTAGGTAGGGAAGAACTGTTGACAGGGAAGAAGTCTGTTCCTCAAACTTGATCATTTGCATTAATAGAATTTCTCTTATAATTTGAGTCTTAAAGCTGGTAAATACTTCTCATCTGGATCTCTTGTGGACACTGGTGCTCAGCCAACTTGTAGAATAGAAAAATGAACTCTAATGAGAAAAAAAAACAGTATGCATGTTACACACACACATAAACACATGCATACATCATAAAACACAACATGCCTAAAGTGGTAAAATTAAAAGTAAGAGAATGTCTAAAGATTTCCATAAAAATGCAAGTATACATGTCTTTTCTCCTGGAAACGAGACCTGAGAAAGTCAGAGAACATAGAGGAAGAAAGGTAGTAGCTGGAGAAGGGAGAGGCTGGTTTGCCACCTTCAAGAAGCAGCAGATCGACAGGGAATACAGTCTGTAACAGTGGAATTTGGGGAGTCACACCTCACCTACTTCTCTAGAATTTCCCATGGCAAACGATGGACCAGGTGGCACATTGGGTATCCACGTTGGCCACATGTCAGATTCAATGCAAAGTTTTGATCAATGATGGACAATATTTATGAAAATTATCCCAAAAGAATATAATGGAGCTAAAAATGTTCTACAATTTAGTGATGTCATTATGGTGATGTCATAGCACAAAGCATTTCTCACATGTCTGTGGTGATGCTGGTGGAAACAAACCTACTGTTGTACAAAAGTACAACACACAACTCTGGAAAGTAGAAGTACTTAATAACTATGTTACTGATTTACGTATTTTCTATACTGTCCTTTATATCATTATGGAGTATATTCCTTCTACTTATAAAAGTCTGTCGTAAAGCAGTATATGATGTGTAGCTTCAAACATCTCACATTTACCACATCTCTTGATTGCAGCAAAGAAGCCACATCAAGTAACACACCTATACCATCTAGGGTCACATAAGTACATTCCATGATGCTTGAACAACAACAAAATCACTTAGGAGCACATTTCTCAGAATGTATTCCCATCATTAAGCGACATGCGACACTGTATTAGATTGCAGAGGCTGGATTTGAGCACATGCCTGTCTGGATCACAAGGCTGTTATCTGGGCTATAGTACCCTTTCCTTTAAAAATACTGACTTTATTTTAGTTTCTAAAACAGCATTTACAATAATACCTTTGATTTATCTGAGTGACTGTTTTTGTTATTCACAAAATGGTTTTATTTAAATGTTTAACCTATTGTTTTTTGTAACTTTGACTCATTTCTTACTTGATGGAGATATGGTTTCAAAAAATTTCCACATATGGAATTTTTTTGAGACCTAGACATAAGTAACATATTTGTGATTTTAGCAAATAGAAACTTGTTCAATGCAAAATTCTTGAGTCATGAATATTTGCTGTTCAAACTTTGTAGAAATTGTCTTTTCCAGGAAAGAGTTAAAGAACAAACAGGGGACCAGGCCCCTACCACATATGCAGGAATCACCAGCAATGCCTCCTTAGGTGGGTAGAATACTGGGTCCTTCAAAGATGTCCTAATACCCAAACCTGTGAGCATGTTACCTTACAAGGCAAAAGGAGCATTGTAGATTGATTAAGTTAAGGATCTTGAGCTGCAGAGATGATCTGCATTATCCAAGTGGGCTTAATGCAATCCTAAGAATGCTTATAAGTGAAAGAAAGGAGGCAGGAAGAGGGGAATCAGAGAAGAATACAGAAGCAAGGATCAGAATGCTGCACAGCCATCAGCCAAGGAATATGCGCTAAAATTTGGAAAAGGCAAAGGAATGGAGTCTCCTGTGAGTCCCCTAGAGAAATGTACCCCTGCTGATCAAGTTTGGGAATCTTTCTCCAAAACTGTACAATAATAAATTTGTGTTGTTTTGGCTGTTAAGTTGCAGCAATTTGTTATATTAGAAGTAGGAAACAAAATACACCCCCTATTGATGAGCTAACCACAATATATCATATAAAGACCACAGTATGCAGAGGCTGCTTGGCTGAAATACAGAGTCCTTCCTTCCTTGCACAAGTTCTCTCACTCCATCCCAGTCTGGGATCAGGTCACTATTCCATCACATTTCATTGCTCTGAAATGCTACATCCAAAATTCCAAGTGATTTCACTCCATTTCCATAAAAGTTCTCCAGACCCTCTGATTGCTTTTTCATTTTCATTTAGTCAGGCCTACTTCTTCCTGCGCTTAGGCTAACAATTTTTCCCTTGAAACTGGGAGAATACTAAACCCAAATACCGTTTAGTTTGCTTCCTATCTGCACTTTGTAGTCAACAAGGAACCTGTGTAATATCCAGGACATGTAAACAACCTTCAGCTCACCACTATGGTTGGCACATTCCTCCAGTTAGTCCTGTCCAAAGCAATATAGCTGAGACTATATTGCTCATATAAGCAATATAGTTGAGACTCCTGCCCAGCTTATAAAACAGTAGCTGCTTAGATGCCTTAATTCTTCAAGTGTCAAGGGAGGTTCTTGTACATGGCTATCTGTACTATATGACCGTGCCCAGCAAGAGTACTGTTTTGAGCTTCCAAATGTGTAACACAAGATTTGATCATTTTATCTGTATAAAAAGTGTAAAAAAGCAAAATAAGGGCTAATTTTGCTGCCAGCTACATGCTGACTTCACAACATAGGTCATAAGCAGAGGCAGGCCTCACTGGTACCATCTGTCTTCTAAAACCTAGTGATGTGAGTATCAAGGGCCTCTTTGGTCTTCCCTGTTTCAAGCCTCCATCAAGCCTGGCTCTGTTCATTCAACAGGTTTCAGTAACTTTGAATATAAAAGAAGTTTAAGATTTCTATCCTTTGCATCTCAGGGACAATCTAAGTTCCTTATGCAAAGTTATCCAATTCTTTCTCTACAAATATCAACCTCCTTAAATCAAATTTTAAAATAATTTAAAATCATATTTACATATAATTCACTCTATATGTACATCCTTTTAGTTCTGTCTTTTTGGAGTACACTGACTAATATATTTTCTTTGTTTTTAACATCCCAAAAGAAAAAAAATCTGATCATTGATGACCCTGATATAGATGCATATGCACTATCAGGATGATCTTTCAAGAGATTTCCTTGACCATTAAAGTCTCTCAAGATCTTTTGTGCAAATCATCTTCACAGTTTCACTTGACACTCCTCTATCACCTCTATCACTAAGACACAATTCAGGGACAATAAAGCCTAACCAGAGGACAGGCTCTGAGATAGAGCATACTTTGCTTCCTGCTACTTCCATCCATTTTAAATGCTCTCGCTAATGAATGCCCTCTCTCTTTTATCCCCTTCTCTCTGCTTCTTGTTCTTTGTATCATGTCCTAACATTCAGGCCTTAGTCCATCTGCCCAAATCCTTCAAGATCATTTGGGATTTTGCTTCATATAACTACTTTTCTTTAAATTTTAATAAGCAGTATATATTTTGTTCTAAACCATTGTTTTCAGTCATTTTAAGACTATGTATACATGTATAGAAAATACATAAACATAAAAGATTATATGGAGAAATGCTATTTATGGATGGGGGTTCTTATGTAATTTATATTTACCACATGCTTATTTTTATTATATAAAATTTCTAAAATAAAGATATATTATTTTATAACTAAAATTCAATTTGAAAAACTTCTTATATGCTCAGAGTTCATTGTCCGATTAATCTGCATGGACTCAACAATTTATCTGCTTAAAATTATTTATGGGCATTTGTTATGCTATATAAAGCACCAAGTTATAATGGAGGACAAGAGAGAGAAGTTCCTGACTGAGCTGCCATGTACTACACATCCCCATTCTAGGAGAATAGCAAAAGGAATTGCAGGATATAATCAGGAAGCCCAGTTATACATAAAACTGTTTTAAAATCATATTTTAGCAATGAGAGATAAGTGGCCAAACTCATCTTTGAGGATCTTAAAAATAAAGATAGTGTATTAGTTGGGACTCTCCAGAGAGACAGAATGAATAAGATGTGCATATAAATATATAGATATATAAGAGAGGATTTATTTGGGGAATTGACACACCACCACAGAGGGTGCAATGTTCCCAGCAGAAGTGTGTAAGCTGGAGGCCCAGGGAGGCTGGTAGTATGGCTATGTTCAAGTGTAAATCTAGGTTCACAGTCAAAGACCTGAGAAATGAGGGGCCCCTGTACAAGTCCTATTGTCAAAAGGCCAGCAAACCTAGAGTTCTGGTGTCCAAGAGCCAGAGAAGAAGGGTGTTCCAGCTCAAGGAGCTCACCTTTCCCCTGCCTTTTCTTTCTACCCTGGTCTCCAGTCATTTGGATGGTGCCTACTCGTACTGAGGGTGGATCCTCCCTACTCAGTCCACCAACTCACAGGTCAATCTCTTCTGTAAACACCTTCACAGACACTCAAATACAATGGCTACCTAGGAATCCCTTACTCTAGTCAAATTGACATCAAAAATTTACTATCACACACAGGGAAAGGAAAGAGTAATAAAAACTACAGATTAAA
Source organism: Glaucomys volans (assembly GCA_020662805.1). Taxonomy (NCBI): domain Eukaryota; kingdom Metazoa; phylum Chordata; class Mammalia; order Rodentia; family Sciuridae; genus Glaucomys; species Glaucomys volans. The sequence continues at coordinate 513,944 of JAJEJO010004528.1, forward strand.
TAAAATAAATTTTCTTTTGAATTATTCTTCCGTTATTTTGTATTTTTAACCAAGTATTTTAGAGTAAACATTTATTTTTACCAAAGACAGGATCTGCTAAAAGATTCATATTGGGCAAACCACAACCATGCAATAGAGCTACTGTGCTAAGTACAGTGAATGAGATAAAGAAGTCCCTGACTGCACTAGCATATGCTACAGATCGCAGATTTAGGAGACGTATACAATATGAAAAGAAACTGCAGAACATAACCAGGAAGCCCATTTGTACATAGAACTATTTTTAAATCATATTTTATCAGTGAGAGATAAAAAAACAAACCTTTCTCTTTTGTTAGATACTGAACATTCACTTAAACCTCACAACAGCTGTATGAGGTAGATACTATTTCTATCTCTATGTAGAGTTGAAGTTAGTTTCAGAGACATTATTAAGTAATTTGCTTCAGGTCAGCCAGCTGGTGAATGGGATAGGAGTGGGGAACCAGAATTTTAGCCCAGGAAGCCTGACTTCAGACTTTTTGCTGCTATCAGTATGACATCTTTCCCTGAATGAACTAGTGGTTTAGACTGTGATAAACCACAGACTGATGTGATGCTGCTGGGACTGATTCATCTTTTACTCTATCTGACTTTAGCCCTTTCACTAGCACCAACAGTGCAGCTTCTGGATTTACTGAATACCTAAAGAAATCTTTAAGAACTAAGCTGTTTGCCATCAGAGTTGTTGAATAACATAATCTCATTTTGCTTATTAAGGCTATAAACCTGTAGAAGAAAACTTGGTTGAACAAAGAAGAACTCAGTTGAAAAAAAGGACAATTTTCAAGTGTATTGGGCACTGCATATCCAGAACAGTTTTTTAGTATTTTAAAGCTTAGCATTTTTAAAAGTTTAATTGAGTCAATTATTTTACTTAAATAATAAAGTACATGTGGGGGCAACTAATATGAAGTTTCAGACTGTCTCACATGTTCATTCTGTACTTGAACTTGAATAGCCTCTTCACTTTGTCAAGTGTTTTTTCTTGCAAAAATTCACTTTTTTCTTGCACAAATTCACTTTTTTTCCAATCATAAATAGCACTGATTTAATTCAGTTTTTTAAAGTATGGGTTCTTTTCCAGATTATGAATCAAGAATGTCTTATAATAATTGTCCCATTCAGTTTATAAGTTTTGCTATACAATAGACATTGTACCTAGTGATATTAAGGTAAAATTTAGTCATGAAAATCATGCGAGTTCACAGTCATAGTAGTCAAGAACTTAAATGTTTTGAAACCTTTTAGTTTATAAGAAATATATAAGATGCACAGTTCATTTAGCAAAACTCAGTTGAGTTTTTCACTGTTACTTAAAATTATTAATTGGTAAAAAATGAACAACTTCAAAATAATTGAAAGATAATTTTTCCTTTAGTTTTCTTTTCTTCTTTCATCAGAATATGTCATGTATTATTCTCATAGCATTAAATTATGAATGTGATGATGTCTATTTAAAAAAAACACACGCACCAAAAACTCTAATTTCAGAAATCAGAGGTCAAAAAAAACAAGGCTGCATCTCTGGTTCATTGAATGAAGTGCCAGGCATCTTGTGCAGCACAGTGAACAAATAACTATCCCTGAATTGTACATCAACCCGTCTCCCAGAAGCTCTTTCTTGTACCAGCTGTTAAATGATTAATAGTGTTGCATTGATAATTTTCTCAAAAGACACTGCTAAATAGGAGAACACTGTGTCAGAGAAAATGAGTTTGAGGTTTAGGGAAACAAAACACTTTTTCATAGTTTTAAAAGAAACAGTATTGAGGCATGGTATAGACTTTCTATCAGTTTCTCTCAGAAAACAAGATCTTCCACTCTGAATACATCATTTGAAGAAAATCAATTCAGCATCATGAGAATATGGCTTAGAAGGCTTATTTTCAATATTCAGTGTGCATGCATATATAATAATATTTACTAGATACTTCAGACTGATATTGTCAGTACATATATAAAAAACAACGTATTTCATTTTGAAATTTTGCAGCTGAATTGCATTGTGGTTCTTAATGAGGTTCTTTCCATCTCCTCTACTGCTGTCTACTGTGGTGGGTGAGGGGTGGACTCTCAAGACAAAAAATAACTGGTCTTGAAACAGACTTCCATCACCTATTGATGTGTTGTCCTGTTCCATTTGCTTACATTTTTCCCCAATTGTGAATGACCAGCTTCCTAAACCCAGAGAAATGACAGAAATTATACAAACCTCATTGAATTGAGGAAGATGAAATAGAATCTATAGGTCTTGCCAGCCAGTTATAAAAATAAAATAAAATCACATTTTCTATAATTCTCAAACACTGCTGACTCTAGCAACCATCTGTTCTACATGAGGACATGTGTATTTTCAAACTCACTTTGGTCAATATTACCAAGAATCTCATGCTATGTGGACTAGTTCATGAATTTACCATTGTAATATATTAGTAAAAAGAATCCAATAGCATAAAAAATATCACACGTCTCCACTACCTGAGATTTGTTCCAGATATGTAAGCCTAGTTCAACATTCAAAAATTATTCAATGTAATCCCCCATATCAATGACATGAAGAAAAAGAAAAAGTCATAAGATCATGTTAATTGACACAGGAAAATATTTGACACTGATGAAAAAATATACTTTAAAAACTAAGAGATATTCCATGCTCATTGAGAGAAAGACTAAATATCACTAAGATGTCAATTATTCATAAATTTACAATAATTCATAGATACAACCATGTATCTATGAATTACACAATATATTATATAATTATACAATAATTATACAATATAATTATATTATATAATTATACAATTATTCATAGATTTGCAACTCAAAAGGGCAGTGTGCTATTTTTACAAATGTCAGTAACTTTATAAGACTCTAAAATGCTTTGTACTAGAATTTCTAAAATTCTAATAAGAAAATACAAAGAACCAGGAATAGCCAACAATATAGAAAAAAGAACAAACTTGAAACTACGTAATTTTAAGAATCATTATGAAGCAACAATAATCAAAACAGTATGGCATCAGTGAGAAGTAGGTCAATAAACAAGATAGAAATTCCAGAGATAGACACACTCAAATATAGCAAACTGATTTTTGACAAATTTAACAAATTCTTGGTTAACAGTGGTTTTGTATATTCTGTTGCAGAGGCAGGGGTTGGCAAAACTGATGTAAAAAGACAGAGATTTTAAGATCAAGATGTTTTTCTTCAGAAATGAGCATCTTTGTCAGTCATGAGTCATACACTTGGTTTATTTTGAAATTTTAAATAATATTCAATTAGATGTTGATGTTAATGAGAAATTAATTTTTTTTAAGTTTGAAAAGCATTGGTTGACAATGTATGCGTCCTTTTGTTGGATCCTGTGAGGACATAAGGGTTTTGTCCTGAGTTTGTTGTTCAGAGTTTAGTAGAATTTTAAATATATAAATTAATAGCCAAAAAATTAAAAGTAATTGGCTCTATTAATAGAGGATCAAATTCAGTTATCAAATAGAATTTTCAGTCTTTTTCTGTGTAAAATACCTAGAGTAACTCTAGTTTCTATAATAAATCTTAATTGTTTTTGTATTAGAGTTATCCTTTTCAAGATAATTTGAGTTGCTTATAATTATGTAGGTATATATATGATTACATATGTAATTATATATAAGCAAAATTATAATTTTATGTATGGTGTTTATATATATAAGGTATAAAATATAAACTATAATTATGAAGGTAATTACATATATATATATGCAATTTTCATTTAGGTGTTTCTCATCAACATCTTATTGACTATAAAATCCAAAATTAACTTTTCAAAATAGTATGTACAATTATGAACCAGAATTCAGTTATTTTAATTGTAAAAGAGTAATTTTCAAGGATTAAATTTCATTTCCATAAAGAGATCTCCTATCGTGGCAAAAATAAAAGGATTGACACTCAGTAAAATCATGTGGCAATGTATTTCACCATAGAAATTCAGTTCCACTGTGGTGAAATAATGTTTCCTGTATCAGTCAATAAAAAGATTACTCACAAACTATGAAAGGGGAAGAATGCAAACATGTAAAGTCAGATTATAAAATCTGGGAAAGAGATTTTGCTATAAGATTATGATAAAACTGGATTTGGGGATCCATAATGCTTAGACTATAAAACCGACATAAGTCCTAGCAGAAAAGTGTGGTCTGGGATCTCTTGTTGATACAGCAGATAATGCCAGACTACAAACATGGATCTAAGAAGTAGCTAAGTATATTTGAGAACAATCTTCTTATAAATTGTACTCCAGGATTCTGAACCAATGCCCGGAATGCATAGTCTGAATTTGTACCTTTATGGAATCAGGTGGGCCTTCATGATGAACATGATTAATTTGATTCATTAAGCTGCATTTTCCCTTTCTATCTGTCTCCTACTCTGAAGAGTCATGAGATAAAAATAATAAAAGTCACGTCTCTCAAACTCCCCTTCAGCTAGGACTGTGCTTATGAAATAATTTCTAGCATTTGAATTAATCACAGGAGACTTGGAAGGTAAAAGGGAGGCAGAGGACACCTCTGTCATTATTCTCCTGGCAAACAGTATGTGGAAATAGAAGGGTGAAGGGAATTGGGGACAACCAATTTGCTTTCACCTATTTCACAAATGTCCATCCCAAGCTGGGGCAGAGAAGGCACCTGTGGTCATAAGTGCAGTCATTTTCAGCTCTTGGACGGAAGATTTTGTGGTTTGTTTTTAAACTCAGTAATTCTGATGGCACCCTACTTCTCAGCTCTTTCAAAGATATCCCCTATATTTAGTCTTTCTTCAGTGTAAAGTACCCAGAGTAGATCTAGTTTCTGAAATGAAATGAATCTTGACTGCGGTAGTGTTAGAACTTTTTTTTTTTTTTTTTTTTTTTTGGTGCTGGGGATTGAACTCAGGGCCTTGTGCTTGCAAAGCAGGCCCTCTACCAACTGAGCTATATCCCCAGCCCAGAAGAACCTTTTTAATTTTAAGTGTTTCAAGATAATTTGAGTTGCTTATACTTATGACATGCATGTTGTATATACATACATATGATTTTTGCTTAAAATAGTATTTAAAAGCTAAAAAATTTAATTTGTGAAAACCATGTGTAGGGCTGGGGATATAGCTCAGTTTGTAGAGTGCTTACCTCACATGCACTAGTCCCTGTGTCCAATCCCCAGCACCACAAAAAAAAATGTAAAATAAAAATAAAACAATGTGTATAGATTTTCAGGCTAACAAAATATATTTAAGTATTTATGAAGACTTTTTACTCAAATTATAGATCTGTTTTTCTATATTAATATTCTTAAAATAAGTAGATAGGTTAGATTAGTGCAAAATAACTAAAGGCATTTATTAATCAATTTAAGTTGTATTTAAATGTCAGGAATTCAGTTAGATAAATTCATAAAATAATTGAATATTAATAGATGAAAATCAAATGAGCATTTTAAGTTAAGCAAAAAATTAATAGATTTGTTTTAAAAATAAGATTTATAAGTTATGCTTAAAGAGTTGATTTTCAAATTGAATTTATTGATATTATAAATTTAAACACAATAACTCTAAATGCTTATTTCATACACTAAATTTTTCTGTCCCAATTCAAGGCACTAAAAAACAAAAGGGGAGTCTATAATTTGAACTTCATCTTTTTCTTACCCCAACTATGTAATGAGTTTCCACAGGCAAATATCCACAATTTAAGTAGTCTCCACGTATAGTGAATGCCTGCTGGTAAATTTCTAGAGCTTAAGCAGATTTTGAAATTGTGCTCAAGTTCATCATAATTTTGTTATATTATTTTTATAGTACACATCATGACCATCATGACATGTCATGACTCCATGAAGTGAATAAAAAGGAGATGCACTGACAATATGAATTCAATAATTATAATTAGGAACCTATCAAAGAAAATGCTGTTATAGACACAAAAACTAAGGACAGAGAAGAAGTGGACTCAGGAACCACAAATTGAGGGAAAAGAGCAGCACCTACAGTAGTTAGGAGTCTACAAACACTGTCCCCAGGGCCAGCGTGATTTGTGGTCTGATCCATCCCAGCATTTGTCACGGAGACACCACCTACAATACCATTTATGTAACCTAACTCCTCAGAATTCTGCAAAATCTGGCACTATACCAGTGCTAAGAAAAAACAACAAACAATTCCAAACCAAGTCAAGAAAGTGGCAAGATCTAGTTTGGGAATGGGAAAAATGAGTAGAAAAAGTGCTCCTGCCAGGTGCGTTAGTGTAAACAGGAAGACTATCCTAAGGATTACAGAAGCCAACAATAAATACTTTGTGGCTTAGAGGAAATAACTTTCCTAACTTTCAGATTCTGAGCCCCTGAAACGTTTGAGGATAGTATGGTATATTAGTACATTTTCTGTTGCTATAGAAAAAAATACCTGAGTCTGGTAACTCTGAAAAAGAAAAGAGAAATATTTAGCTCACAGTTTTGAAGGCCAAAAGTCCAAGATTGGAAGACCCTATGAATTCAATCTTGGGGGAGGGTCCCCTTTGCTGCATCAGATCGTAGTGGATGGCACCATGGTGAGAACACATGAGAGAGGAAGAAATTATATGGAGGATAGGAAGGCATATTACCCCCATTTGCTATTCTCATGTATTACCTTAATATACTACCCTCATATTATGACTCTGAATATTAAAATGTAGCTCAATTTCTTTCCACCTGCTGAGGTTTGGATATAGTTTACGCACAAAGGTTGATGTCTTGCAAGCTTGGCTCCCAGTGTGACAATATTACAGAGGTGGTAGAACTTCTATGAAATGAGGTCTAGTGGGAAGTGGTTAGGTCACTGGTGCCACTGCCCTCAGAAGGGATTAGGGTAGCTCTTCTGGGACTCCAGTTAATCCCTTCAAGGATGAGGTGTTATAAAAGAGCAAGTCTAACCCTTGAATCACTCTATCTTTATTCAAAGAAGATCAGAAATGACACATGGAATAAATAAGTGAGCTAGAATTTGAGCCCAGCTGCCAGGAGTTTTATGATCATGAAGAAAAACACAACAATGGTGCTCAGAGCCACTTTATTTATTTTTTTTTTTATTTACTTATTGATTCATTGAACACAAATGGAGTACAGCTATTGTTTCACTGGTTGTACCAGCGTCACTTTAAATGAAACTGTTCCAACATCCAAGCATAAGGGAGTAAGCATCTTAATTCTTCCTATGATCTGCATTTGCTTAAAAACAACTTACAGTACCAGTTAGAGCAAAGGTGAAGCCTGAGGCTCATCTCGAACAAGGTTGTAGTTGAGAACTAAAGTGGGTTGCAGATGGGGTGTCAAGAGGAAGCTATGGGAATTGGAAATGTGGAAAAGAGTGATGGAGGAAGAGGTAAATAGAGTGACCACAGAGGGAGTTTCTTTATTGAAATAGTCAAGGGACCTTTAAATACAGAAATGTCTAGTTTTTACCTCTTTTGTTCTTTTGGGGGCTTAGGGTATTTTTCTTTACTTGTACATATTTAAGATATATAACTTAATGACTTGATATTCACACACTGAGAAATCATTGTCACAGTGAAGCTAATGAACATATCCATCACTGTCTATTTCTCTCCCTCTTCCTCTCTCTGTAGTGAGAACATTTAAAATCTACCTTCTTATAGTATTGCCATGTTCCTTTATCTTATCAAACCTTTACCAAATCTAACTATTCATATGCTTTTCTATAAGTAGTTTGTCAAATTTTAAAAAAAGGTGTTGAGTTTCACATTCAGATTAACGTGGTATGAACCACATGTTACATAAACAAGATGGAAAATAATTTTTAAAAAGAATAGAAGCAGTAGCCTACAATCAAAAGGGAATGAGAAAGCATATGCCCCTAAGAAGTCACAAAAATCTCAATAAAGATGATGTGAACTTCAAAGGTGGAGAAAGAAGATATCTACGGTTAGAGATACAACAAGGTAGCCCAAGGATTTGAGAAAATCCTTTATATAGGGACACCCTCTGAGGACGATTTCAAATACCAAATTTGGGTTTATTCCTTAACAGTAAACAGTACACTAAAACTATTTCTCACCCATTCAACAAAGTGTTGTGTAAACTTTCTTAACAAAGTCTGCATGCCACTATTGCCCCAAAGCTGGTTTAGAAATTGCCTACGGAATAAGCAAATGAAAGGTTTTTCATGTAATCTACATTCCAAATTAAACAGTGAAGTGTTGCTATAGAGATGTTGCTATAGAAATGTATAGTTAAAAAAATGTGCTTCTTGATAGTAATGAAACTGGGTACTTTTTATTTAAATGTATTCTGATATGAAAGTAATAAGGTGCCTTTCAAATAACTCTTTTAAGCCTCTCATCAGTTCCTTTCCAGCTATGGTGCACCTTTGGAGTTATTAAAACTTAAGCTTTACTTGTCAAACCCCGACAGGTATTGTATCCTCTTAAAAGGGAATTGAAGCATCATGTAAAGACAGCAATACGATCAGAGATGTGGTGTTTGAAAGTGAACCTGTCATGAATTCTAAATGTGGCTCAAATAAAATCATCCCCTGCTATGTCAAACCAGGCCTCTGATAGCAGGAATACTTAACTATGTTCAACAGGGCTTAATGTTTTGTCCGTCATTTATCTTCATGTTTAAAATACGCTGTCAACTAGAAGTCAACTTTTATTGTAGTGAATTACAACCGTCCAAAGGGAGAGTGTCCCCCCAATCATGAAGCATCCAGAGAAAACAGAATGTTTGTTTTCCTTTGCTTCTTTAACTAAAGGAAACTGCAGTGCCCACAAGAAATTATCCTTCATATATATAATAGTAATTAGAAGCGAGAAACAGCAAAAAACCATTTGTTGAAAATGCAAATAACTAACAAACTTAAGAAACTGGTGATTTAGAAACTTTTTAATGGCTTGAAAAAAAGTTTACTTGTCCGATCAAGAATGTTTAAGCAAATGGAAGTATAAATAAGTTCCAAATAAAGGCTAGGATACGTCTGCTTGTTGATCAACAAAAACGTAAAGGTCATCAAACTTTTGCTGCTGCTGCAAACATAGGTGGCAAACAAGGGACACCAAGGAATAAAGAATTCCAAGGAAAAGAAAATCATGTGACAAGGGGGAAGAAAAGGCCATGTAAATTTAGTCATTGGTATATCAATTCAGGCAGTGGAACTGGACGGGTCAGAGAATATACATCATTGTAAATCCAATCAGAGCTTTGAGGGAGTGAGAGCAAGTTCAGGAGATGCTGTGGGTAATGGAGTTGTCATTCCATGGACCTCAGACTATTGTGTTGGGCATATTGATTTCATACTTGTAAAAAGCTATCATGTAATAGGTGTGATTTCACTGAATAAATGATATCTGAATCTTCTGAAGATTGCACTGAATATCTGCAGTTGGCCAGGCATATGGATGACAGAATAGGATAAGGACAATTAGACTCAAACTGATTTTGGTCTACACCCTGGTTCTTCATTTCAAACCATGGGAAATCTTTGCCCCTTTGCAAAGTCCCTTGACTTAACCAACTTTAGTTTACTTAGCTCTAAAATAATAACAACAGCACCACGAGCTATAAAGTGCTGCTGAGGCAATTAATTAAGGGTAGGGCATGAAAAACATTAGCAAAGTGCTTTAAAAAATAGTAAACTGTCAATGGTAGCATAGGTAAAAATGTACTGATGATTTAAATCAAATGGCTTTTTAAAACTCTTAATATTGAAGTGATTTTTGACTAACAGAAGACTGACGAAAATAGCACACATTAACCAAAGACCTACCAACCTTTTCTGCAAAGGGTCAGGTAATAAATATAGGTTTTGCAGGGAGATGACTTCAGTCACCATTATTCAACTTTGTACTGCGAAAGCAGTCACACGAGGTGCAATACAGCCACAGTTCTGTTCTAATAAAATTTCACAAAAACCGATGATGGGCTGAATTCAGCACATGAGTCACAGTTTGCCAACCCCAAAACCAAGCTAAAATCTTTATTCAGTTATCACCAGTCTGGGCACTAATGTCCCTTTTCTGTTCCATGATTGGATCCAGGGTACCACATTACCTTATGTCCCTGCTCTCTGCCAGTCTGTGACAGTTTCATGGTCTTTCCTTGACCCTCACGAACATCACACCTTCACACCTATGAAGAGTAAACAGCCAGGAGTTTTGTAGAATGTCCCTTAATTTACCTCTGTCTTATTGTTAAATGATTATATTACTGAGGTGATCAAATTTTTGAAGACTACCTAAAAATTGATGTTCTCTCCTAAAGCTTCATATCCAGCACGTATTTCAGGAAGATGTACCTCTGGCAATGCCAACTATGATCACTTGGTGAATGTGGTGTTTGCCTAATTTCTCCAATATATATATTTTTTCCTTCTAGACTGTTTGCTACCAGAATAATCATTGAATATTTCTGTAGAGATACTGTGAGTTTGTGCAAATATCCTCTTCTTACTCTTAGGTATTTTGTCCATTGGATTTAGTAAGCATCTGTGTCTTGTCTGTAATAATTACTACAGAAGTGTACTACCAATCATTTCTACTTTCCTCCTTCTTCTACATTTATTGAATGGAGTCTTGTGGAATATGATTATCATTTCCGTTTATGCACATTCCTTCATTTATTCACTCATTTATTTTTTCCATATGCACCTAAGGATATTCATTTTATTTTTGGTTTATCATCCAATACTACTGTTATTTATTTTGCTACTCAAATTTTTCAACTTTGATGGGGGTTCTTTGGAGATGGCTTCAGTGTACTTCAGCATGCCCCCCTGTTCTTATTACTCTTTTGCTGCTGTTGTTTGGTTTTGTTTTCCTTTAAGCCCTTCTTAACTTTCTGATAATACAAAACACTGCAGGCTCATCTTTATTTCCCTGTCCAAAATATAGATTCAGCCATTCCCTCAAGGCACTCATATTTATTTTATTGGTGGATAAATGATACTTATAGGCAGAGATCTGGGTGCTGATTGTGCTGGTTGTCCCTGAGGCTTCGATACTTCCAGCACACTCACAGAATAGCCAGGAAACCTAGGTGTGCATTTACACCCATGTGCACACACATATCTATAATTTAGTATGAACAAATAAGAGACAGGAGGCCCAGTTAAAGCTGAATTTTAGATAAACAATGAATTTTTCATATACATATGTCCTAGTTATCATATAGGGAATGATTATACTAAAAAAAATGCTTCTTGCTTATCTGGAATTCACATTTAACTGGAAGTCCTGCATTTTTACTTTCTAAATCTAACAACCATAATATTTATTTCTGAATGTATATTAAACATGAATTAATATTGATTAGCAATTCTAATCTAGCACCACAGGGTCCATGCTAGCCTCCCCTAAATGGCTTATTTGTGACTTTTTTCTTGGACAGTGAGGAATTTGGTTATCATTAATATAATATACGTACTTAGTTGTTCAGCTCTAGTTTACATATAACATAGCTTAAGAATAGCAAAAACATATCCTTGTGAGAAACAAATTGATCAACTAGAGTACAGATTTGGGTGGACAATTTTTATTTTTAGCTTTATAGTATGTAAACAAAAATTTTAAAAATTTAATTCAGTTCTTCTTTCTCCTCTGCCTTTCATGAGTTTTTATGATATAATAAATAATACGATCTACTTAGTACTAATTTTTCCCAGTCTGCATTCCATTCTGGTTAATTTTTTGCATATAAAAAGTCGTTTTGGTGGGTTGGGGGTAGCAGGGATTGAACTCAGGGGCGCTCAAACACTGAGCCACATCCCCAGCCCTATTTTGTAGTTTATTTAGAGATGGTCTCACTGAGTTGCTTACGCCTGGTAAATTCAGTTTTGTAATCACCACCACCATACCACAAGAAACAGTTCCATCTGGAGCTGAGGCAGCAGTCGTGGAAGCCCCAGTCTCACCATGGTTAGGGTCACTGAGTTCCTGGGTTCCTAGCCATTCTCCGGGCCACCACCTTGGGCTACTTCTTCAGCATCATCTAGCATGCGGAGGAGGACTTCCTGGAGTCAGCCACCTCAGGCACTCAGATGTGCCTCATATTTGCCTTCCTAAACATCGATGTGGAGATTACAGGACCTGACAAGGAAGGAATTTATAAAGGAGACCAAGAATCCAGTGGGAAGTTCACATTTGCTGCTCATGTGGACAGAACAGATAGATTTTGTTTTAGTATTAGACCGTCTACCATGACTCCCAAGATAGTGATGTTCACCATTAATACTGGGGATGCTCCAAAAAGACAAGACAGGGAAACATAAGCTCACCAGAACAAGCTAGAAGAAATGATTAATGAACTGGTGGTGGCCATGTCAGCTGTAAAGCATCAACTGGAGTACGTGAAAGTCGGGGACAATGACAACACAAACCGCAGAGTAGTTCTTTGGTCCTTCTTTGAAGCTTTTGTTCCAATTGCCATGACACTAGGACAGATCTACTACCTTTTTTGAAGTCTGGAGGATTATTTAAAAGGCCTTTTCCTGATGATCCCAAACTCATAATTTACCTGATTACCAAACATCTTGGTCAAAATAATGTCCTTAGTGTCTACATTTTTACTTTCTGAGCTGCACATTCACAGCTTATGTTTCTTTGTGATTAATAGATACTGGGGGGAAAGCCCTCTTAGGAAAGTTGTAGTGAAAATTTGGCATTTGACTGGCATAAAATTTCTTCTTTAAATGTTGTCTCTATTATTTAGGTCTTTCCAAAATTCAAATACTGTAAATGAAATATAGAAGTATCATCTTTATTATGTCTTATTTCCCTCTTGTTTTTGTAATAAATGCAGTTTGTTCAGGAAATTAGCACAGAGCCTGATAGTACATTACTAAAACATACTATGGCTGCTTTCTTTGGATGCCCTCATCCTGTGGTTCAGGTCATTAAGGATTCATTTTGTTGAGACATCACATGAAGCAGCAGTCTGAATCTTGACATTTTCTGCCCAGTCTAATGGCAGTGCTATCTGACTGGGGTGTGTGCTATCAGGTTGAGTTTGTTATACTTTGTCTTTTATTTGTTTGTTTTAAACATAAGACTTGTCCCAAATTTTTACATTTGACCTTAGGACTCAATCATCTCCACTTAAAATGACACAAGTAATTAATAACCTTTTTTTGTTTGTTTCTGCCTAACCTCATAAGAAATCTCTGGTAAAGTCAATTCTGTGGGTGTTTGAGCAAATGTTAGCTTTTTCCACACTGGCACATCACCTTTTTCCACACTGGCACATCCCCTTTTTCGCACTTGACATGTGGGAAGTATTCATTCACATAATTGGAAAAATCTGGATTTCTGATGACAAAGAGTTAAAGTCTCTTGGGTTTCATTGCAGTGATATACATCCACTATTTTACTTTTGAGCAGTGGCCCTCCGGGCCACTTTTTGTTATGGTTGTTGGCAGTGTTAACACTAGGGTTTTTGTTTTTGTTTCTCCTGGTCTTTCTTTTTTGGTAATGTGAATTAAGTTTTATATAAAATGAAAATACTTTCTCTTGATCTCTGATGATGGGTTTAAAATTAAAGGAGCATCTGGTTTTGGTGTGAAAATGATCCAGGATTATGTTGTGACTGATGTATGTTAGTTATTTGTACATTTTTGAAAACTAAAAATAACAAGTTTTATGTAATTAATTTGAATTTGTTATAGGTTTTCATGTTCAGGATAAACAATTTTTCAACCTTGGGTGAAAATACTTGGGACAGTTCATTGATTAGATGACTGTTTCACCTTAGTACAACTGTTGCATACCAATTTGTGTGTGTGTGTGTGTGTGTGTGTACGTGTGTAAAAAACACTTCAAAATTGAATTAAAAGGCATAAATTTAAAATTGGTTGTGTATCTAATATATACCCCAGGTTCAGTAAATAAATAATTCTTTAAAAAAAGAAAGAAAGAAAGAAAGAAAGAAAGAAAGAAAGAAAGAAAGAGAAAGAAAGAAAGAATCACCCTGTAAGTTACCTTGTACAACCACTATTGGCAAATCTTACTCTTGTCTCCAATCCCTGACAATCCCTGATCTATTTTTTGTCCATATGATTTCTCTAGAATGCAGTATACAAAAAATCACATTCTGTAGTCTTTGTAGTCTTTTGAGTCTATATTCTTTCATTTGGCAAAGTATACTTTAGAGTCACCATTCCTGCTATTGTCTGAATCAATGGTTCAGTCTTTCTTATTGATGAGTAAATTTTCATTGTTGGATGTACTACAGTTTTGTTATCTGTTTATCTATTGAAAGATATCTAGGTTGTTTCTAGTTTTCAGAGACAATAAACATTCACATACAGTTTTATGTGTGAACATAATTTTTTTACCCTTGAAAATTTATGGTAAAGACCTATGTATGACATCACCAGGTTCTATGACCATTGTGTGCTTAGCTTATAAGAAAATTCTATTTCTGGAGTGACTGTACCATTTTGCATTCCCATCAGCAATGAAGTAGAGTTCCAATTGATCTGTGTTCTCATCAGAACTCCACATAGACAGTTTTCAAAAATTTTGTCACTCTGATAAATCTGCAATGATATTATATTATGGTTTTAATTTTCATTGCTCTAATAAATAATTATGTTGAACATCTTCCTATGTTCATTACCCATTTATATATCCTCTTTGCCCATTTCTAAATTTAATTATTAAATATAATTCTATCAGTCAGTTCTTTTATGTATTCTAGAAACAAGTCATTTAAAAAATATATGATTTGCCAATTGTGAGGGGTTTTCTTTGTCCTGCATGGATGAGGGGAAGAGTTTTTGTCAGAGGACAACAGTGCTGGTGATCAATTACTTACTAATAAACCTATCTAATCAATAAACACAAGAGTCAATACTCTTTTAAAATGGAAGGGGGTGTGACCTATCAGGCCATACCAGATCTGACCTCCAACAAGATGGAAGAACCCACCTTCCCCTTTATTTATAAGTTGCATAGGTAAAGGGACCAAGATGGAAAGGGACTTCTTCTGTGAGGAATGGGATGGGGGTGGAGTTAGGGAAGTGATTTGTTTAGAGAATTAGCATATCCTCAGGGCTGAGCCACCTCTGTATAGGGTCACCTACTCCCCAAAGGTCTGAAACAGTCTCTCATGATTGCCAGTTCCTCGGAGTCAGTTCCTGGGAGTCAGACCTCTGTATCCCATGGCTCAGCCAAGCCTGATTCTGCTAAGCATGAATGGCTCCCCACAGCAAATATTTCCTCCCTAGCTGTGGGCTGTCTTTTCATTTTCTTAACAATGTCCTTTGCAGAGAAAAGTTTTAATTTTGATCAAGAACAGCACATTAATTTATCTTTTAGGAAACATGTGTTTGGCATTGTATCTCTAAACTCATTGCTAACCCAAGTTCATGGAGATTTGTTCCTATGTATTCTAGAGTTTGATAGTTTTACAGTTTATACTTAGGATTGTGATCCATTTTTAGACATTTTTGTAAACCCAAAATATGTATTGAGGATCTTTTTAGCATGATTTTCCTAATATTCCAGTACCATTATTTAAAAAGATTGTTCTTTCTCCATTGAATTGCCTTCACATTCTTCTCGGAGTAGTTGACTAGTACATAGATCTACATTTGTATGGGTCTGCTTCTACACTCTCTAGCTCTCCATAAACTCTCATTGCTATATGTATTTCTGCTTTCACCGATGCCACACCAATTATAATTGTAAGTTCATAGTAAGCTTTTTAAAAAGTTTTGGCATAAAAATGAATATATTAATGGAGTATCCTTTGATGTTTCAGTACATACATGTATACATTGTAAAAATGTTCAAATGAGGGAAAACATATATATCTCCTCAAATATTTTCCATTTATTTGTGGTGAAAACATTTAAAATCTTTTCTTTACCAGGCATCGTGGTGCACACCTGTAATCCCAGCAACTTGGGAGGCTGAGGCAGGAGTATCACAAGTTCAAAGTCAGTCTCAGCAATTTAGCAAGACCCTAGGACATTTCGTGAAATCCTAAATGAAGATAAAAATAATCAAGGGCTGGAGATTTCGCTCAGGGGTAAAGTGCTCTAGATTCAGTCCTTTGGCAAAATGTTCAGCCTAGTTAAAAAGTTTTAGAAAGGAGATATATATATATATATATACACACATATACATATTATATATAATGTATGTAATATACCTTGTAACAATGTTTTAATTCTTCCCCCTTTACATTTTGATAATTTGTTCTGTATTTTATTCTTACATATTCTATAAACACACAATCCATTAATACACTATTTTCCTAAAATGTTATCTTTTTAGAGCAATTAAACACTAGTAACATACTTTTATTTTACTCTCTTTTTTTCCATTTCCAGTGCTATTCATTTCATTGTATGTGTCCAATCTTCTGAGTGTGCCATGATTCATATACTTATTCATCTGTAACTTTATATCATTTTTTCCATTCACCTTCTAGATTTATTCATTTTATTTCAGAATTTTAAATACATTTTATCCTGTTGCTCTCTAAATTTCTCAAACATATTATTTGATATCTGCATTAATTTTGCCAACTCTTGGACAGTATTACTTCAAATATTTCTTCTGTCCTCTTTTTCTGCTCTGAGATTCTGATTACATATATGTTCAAACATTTGACATTCTTCCACTGCTCTTGGATGCTTTATGCTGTTCTTTCTTTCTCTCTCTCTCCTCATTAACTCTTTACATTTCTGTTTAGTAATTTATTTTGTACTATATTCATTTTTGCTGATTATTTTCCCAGCTGTGGGTCAATTCTGTTAATGAGTTCATCAAAGGCATTCATTATTTTTTGTTAGTTTTTAAAATTTATTTCTAGCATTTCCATTTGATTCTCCATTATAGTTTCTATCTCTAGTGTTACAATTATCATTTTGCCTTACTTCTGTATCTTTTTCAATATAGCAAGATTGGCACAGTGGACATTAAGGGGCATAATAATTCTTTGCTATGGGGGAACTACTTTGTAAATTGTGGGATTTTAGCAGCATCCCATTAGAAACCAGTAAGAACCACCATCCAAATATGTCTCCTGACAGTATCCCAGATATTGCCAAACTGCTAAGCAGCAAAATGTTCCCTAGGTCAAAGCCAGTGTATTATAGCCATCAACATTTCAACAAAAATTTTTCTTCTCTAGTAATTAACACATTTGTTTCATAGCTGAGTGTGATTCCAATGATGAATTGATTGCTTCAGATTGTTTTTTCTAGCCTTGTTATTTGGAGCATAACTTTCTTTGTAGTTATGTACCGGACTACTGATACTGAGGAGAGGATTTTTATGCTTGCAGATGAGCACACCTTTTCTTCTGCTAAGCCTTTAGTAAGGAGTCTCATTGGTCTGGCTAGTAGATGAGCCAAAGTTGAAGTTTGCCATTACTACATTACCCACAGTGCACCACAGGCTTCAAATGCCTTTATTGATTAGATCTTGTTTAGATGTTTTTAGTTTGCTGGAAGAACTTTTCTCAATATCTGCTCCCCAGTTGACTTTAGATTCCCTTTTGCAACACTCACCCCATAGAGATAATCTGTCTTTGATGATTTCAGTTTGTGGGGGTTTTTTTGGGGGGTGCCGGTACCAGGGATTAAACATGGAGCATTTGACCACTGAGCCACATTGCAGCCCTATTTTGTATTTTATTTAGATATAGGGTCTCACTGAGTTGCTTAGCACCTCGCTAAGTTACTGAGGCTGACTCTGAACTGTGATCCTCCTGCCTCAGCCTCTGGAGCCTCTGGGATTACATCAGTTTGTGTTTTTAAAGTTATACTTGTTGGCCCAAGAAATAAGATCAGGAAATGATGCACTCTCTGATGTTCTGATTAAACCTCATTCTTAAGAAAGCGTGAAACCATGCCTATGTTCTGTGTCATTTATAGCTGTTTTTCTCTTCCTCTAAGCTCTAATTCTGGGAGTAGCATATGTTCTTGCCTCTTCCAAAAGGTTTTATCCCTACCCATTTTCTTCCCCAAGTTGCACAGGGTTTCTGCCATTATAAAAGGCCAGAGATTTTGTTAGTCTTGTCTGAGCTTTATTAAAACTTTTGAAGCTTGGTGAAGATAAAGGACATAAATCTGGGGAACATTTCAGCAGTGACTACTACTCCTCTTCCCCAGCCGGTGTCATATGGAACCTCATCAGGATGCTTCATCTTCTTATGAGTATTCAGTGGCCTTCAAGGAAGAAAACCTACAAGAGAATATAAACCCCTTATGTCTGTGGCCCTCAAAATTTTCACGCTCTTACTGTATTCTTTGGCCTTTCACAGTTCCTTTAAAAATCTTTAGCTACATCTTCTACAGCAACAAGGCCCAAGTAAACAAATTTTAGTGTTCTTTTACTACTTATGCCTGCCCTTCTCAACTTTTGAATTTAGTTGTTTGCTCTCCACCCTAAGTCCTATGATAGCTTCAAGAATATTCCTTGATTTGTCCAGCTTTTATCTTGTTGTAAGGATAGGAGCAATGTCCTTCCCAGCTCCCTGTATCTTTGAGCTCTTAGCTGACATTTAAAAAGATCCTTTAAATGTACTCAAGGATATTGCTAAGATTAGAACATCTTCACTCAGTCCCAAGAAAATCCTGATTTGCAGTGATGCCACAGATATGGAAATAGGTTAGTCTTTATGTTATCAATACATAGATTGGCAACAACTATGATGTGAGTGTATGGAATGATAAAAATAATCATTCAAAATCTAATTACAAATGCTACAACAGATGTTTTGCAAATGTTAATGGCTTAGTTGTTCTAATGCTAAAATTACTTTATTTTTAAAAAGGTC
Organism: Glaucomys volans; assembly: GCA_020662805.1. Taxonomy (NCBI): domain Eukaryota; kingdom Metazoa; phylum Chordata; class Mammalia; order Rodentia; family Sciuridae; genus Glaucomys; species Glaucomys volans. The sequence continues at coordinate 532,789 of JAJEJO010004528.1, forward strand.
AGCAACACAAGGGATGCATTTCATTAGACTTATATCAATAGTTCTTTAAGAAAGAAAATCTACAGCATGACATTTTCAAGTACTATCACTATACATGTAGATGACGGGGAAAATTCAGAGGATTGGCATTCCCCTCAGAAAGAAAAGGATGGTTAAGGAATCTCAGCAGAATATAGAGAATTGAAAAACAATATCCAAGTCACTCTTCAAGGCACAAAGGAAAATTTCACTGTAATTGTCACTTTCGTGGCAAGTCTGAATGCAGTTATGCTTATGAGGTGATCCCAACAGTAGTTTATGTCTCAGCTTTGTGTAAGCCAGTGCATTATATTTTAAAAATGTTAACATATAGAAGATGCTATATAGTCCTCAGAGAAAAAGTAACTGCTATATATAAACTCTAGTGCCTTCAAAATATTAGGGGTATGGTTAATTTTTACTGTGAGCAATTTTATGGATGCAGATTTGCAAGACTGGGGCTGGAACTAGAAATAAATGTTGTCATATATAAGAGAGAAAAAGAAGTAATAAAATGTGAGAAAAAGGTCAGGAGAACAGCAAGGAAGTTGGCAGTAGGCCACGGTGCTACCTGGGCAGAAATAACCACTGTGGTCTCTAGGTGGGGAATAAGCTATGTGATTCTAAGTTATTGTGAGGTGAGTAAAGTTCACCTTGAATAAAGCTTTATTTTTAAAAACCATGTCACATAACTTCTTTTTATCCGTAGTGCTTAGGAGCATTATGATTCTAGAGTAGAAGTTATTTCCACATTTGGATCAAGCCAGGGCAAAGATAAAGGACTATGTCCTGAAACAGGAATCATTCAAAAGGGACTTAAGAATGAAAGTGCTTTCACCTCATCCCACTCCCACTGTATCCCATAGAACTCAGCAAAGTCATGAAAGAGCTAAGAGATTTTCAGTTTCTAAAATGAGACAACCTCATTTCTAAAATGAGGCAGGCTACCTGTGCATTTAGCTCTGTATAACACCTGAGTCTCTTCACCCTTGTGAAACCCTATGGACAAGTGTACCATAGACTATACCACTTAAGAAGTAAGGAGCTTGTACCTGCTATTTGTGTTTATGATACTGCAAGTAAAGAACATTCTTCCTCTTTTATCCTGCAAAACCCACAGACCACCCTGCAACACACACACACACACACACCCTTCCAAAGAAAGCACAATTACTCAGGCAGGACCTGTGAGATGAAATGTTTCAGGAAAAATCATCACAGTAACCTCCTGCTGCTGGCTCCTGATGTTGTCTATGACAGGATACTTTGAAAGGATCTCGTGTTTCCCTCAAGATAAGCCAGTGAGATTTGCAATACTCTTCTCAGGGAACTCAGGACTTCTCACTTGCAACCTAACATGCTGCCTATCAGCCACAGCTGTGTCTTCCTCACCTTGTCCCCGCACTCAGGACAGCCCAGCTACACACAGTTAGCAGCCATAGATATTGGTATCTTTTCAACAGTCCCATTTATTGTATAGAAAAAGAGTGAAAAAGTTCCTTGAGAAAAAAAATAACCCTTTCCCTTATTCATGAAGTGATTTACTAATGGCGGAAAACCTGAAAATAAGGACTATAAACAATGCCATTCAATATTAAAAATATTATGGATACTAGCAGACCATTAACTTTTAAGTATTGAATATCAAATTTTCTCTAATTATAAACAAAGAAGAGGACTATGTAAGTTTCCTACAAAAAGATTCAAGAGCAGAATAATGTATTAAAAACTCTATATCAATGTTTCAATGTTCTGTCTTTGTGGTAGATTATAAATAATTTTCACTTCATAAATTTTTCTTTGGTGTTTTCTGAGTTGTCTAATTTGAAATTATGAGCTAAATAAGAAAATGTAGCTGTTCCATAGTTAGGTTCTTGGTGGTAGATATTGATATTATATAGTTACAAGGATTTTTCCTCTCACACAACCTGAGTATTCTATAATTTGAAAAAGTGAAATGTTGTTTTAAAAATAGCCAAGAAGCTATTGAACATATAGAGGGGCATACAATGTTAGGCACAGTAAATCAAAAAGGTCAAAAACTTGGAAACAAGAATTCATGTATACTAAAATAAGATCTTTCAAATAGACTAGCATTATTACTTTAGAAATATATCAACTATTCAAATTTATTCATTTTATAGATAAGAACATTGACTCTGGAGAGGCAAAGTAACTTTCCCAAAAACACAAAGAGAGTGGAATAGCTAAAATCAGGACAAAAGTCTTCTCTCCCTCAGTCCAGTACAATTTGTGCCTTGCCACAGAAATATTAACAGTTTAGTGCAGAAAGAATTGTAGTTTTTCATCCTATACATAATGCCAGTATCTTCTTCATCTGCTCATCTTAACAAGTGTCAGACTTAGAGAACAAAAACTAAACTTACAGTTGAAACTTTGGCATGCCCCACACAATTAAAGTCCTTCCATCATCCACATGCAGAGAGATAAACAAAAAGAAAAAAGAAAAAATCACTTTACTTTGGGTAAACAAGGAGGTGGGTTGTATGATATTCGGTAGAAATAAATTCCTATTGTAATAATTGGCTCCGAATTCCCAGAGAAAACTCCCTTAGTTCAGGAAATGCCTTGATAGAACTCTGAGGAGTGAAAACGTCAAGTCCTGGGGGGTGGGGATGGAATTTCATAAAGAAACTAAAAAATGAACCAAATGGCTAAATTGCTCTCCATAGCCATAGGGGAAAGCATCTGAATAAGGAATAAATATGTCCAAATATCATGCTGTTGGACAATGGGGACAAAAGTAGAAGTTTTGATGATGGAGTGTCTAAATTTTTTTAGAAGACAATACTTAATTTTAGTTCATCTTATTTGCTAACAACACACACTCTCACTATTGAGGTACAACAAATAAATGCTAAAATTAAGGGGGAAATACCACAATTTGTTCTACAAATGCCTGGGCTAATGAATATCATTAAAAAGTGAGTTACATGACTTTTATTTTATGCCTAAAGCAGTGAATGGATGGCAGACCCAGGAAGAGAGACTTGATAAGATATTAAACTGAAGTAGAAGTTTGATACAAGAAGTTTACAAGGTATGGAATTCTGAAATGCAAGTCTACCTCCTCCAAGCATCTCTTACACATTAAGAGAAATTCAGCCTTATCATTTTATGATATATCAGCCCAAATTGTGTTTAATTAAAAAAAAAAATTCCTGACTTTGGTTGACATTGGATTTGGAATGGTATGAATCGTGAGTGCAGAATAAAAGCATAAACTCTAACCCAGTAAATTCTTTCCTCTGAATTTGATCATCACATTATATTTGGTATCTGACAAAATCAGAGGTGACTCTTATCTATAGGTGAGGCTGAAATCAGTTTGTTTTAATGTACTTTATCTTTTAATCAGCTTTTTTGCTGCAGGGTCTACACCACCCAACAAGAACAATTTAGAGAAAGAAAGTTTAGGGTTCATGGTTTGAGAGGTCCCAGTCCATAGACAACCAGCTCAAGATAAGGCATAACATTCTGGCAGAAGAGTGCAGCAGAGGGAAGCATCTCACATGATGATCAGAAAGCACTCACCAGATACAAAATATATACACCCAAAGACATGTCCCCAGGGACCCACCTCCTCCAGTTACATCCTACCCATCTTTAGTTATCACTCAGTTAATTCCATCAGTACATTAATTCACTGATTGGGTAAAGACTCTCATAGCCCAAGCATTTCTCCCCTAAACCTTCTTGCATTGTTTCACATATGAGCTTTGGTGGACACTTCACATCCAAATCATAATAAAAGTCATGACCATATCACAATGCAAAATACATTTTGTCTATTTCTAAGAGCCCCCCCATAGTCTCAACAGTTCCAAGATTGCCCAAAAGTTCAAGTTCAAAGGGCTGGGGATATAGCTCAGTTGGTAGAGTGCCTGCCCTGCAAGCACAAGCCCTGCCTGCCCTGGGTTCAATCTCCAGCACTGAAAAAAAAAAAAAAAAAGGGTTCAAGTCCAAAGTCTCTTCTGAGATTCAAGGCAAGCTTGCATAGCGAGCGCCTATGAAAATCAAAAGTAATTTATATGTATCCAATATATAAAGTTACAGAATAAACACTTCCATTCACAAAAATAGGAGCGTAGAAAGAAGGGATAGGACCAAAGCAAGACTGAAAGTCACCTCAGCAAACAAGTCCTGTAGTTCCACATCTGCATCTGGGGCACATGGCCTGATGATGTTCTGTTCAAAGGGCTTGTGTAGCTTCACCCCTGTGGCCTTGTTGGTTACAGCCCAAGTGGCCTTACCGTTGGCTTGTCTCAGCTTTATTCCTATAGCTTTCCTCACCAAATATTCCATGATACCAACATTTCTTAATCTTGGGGGTCTTCACTATAGCTTTGGCTTTCTCCCCACATCTCCATGCTTCAACCTCTCAGGGGCTGCCCACCAGTTTTTCAACCCTGGAGAATTTTGCCTGGCCTTCAGGCCTTCCTTTGAAACCTTGGTAGAAACTTTCACAATCCCTTCACTCCATCTTCGTGCATTTCCGCATAATCAGCACCACATGGTTGATGCCAAGGTCTGCCGCCATCTTGAGCAGTAGTAAAGCCTCCAGAAACCCCTGACTGCAGCAGACTATGAGTACCTGAGTAGCAGAGCATGTTAAAAAAAACTTTTTAGGCTCCCTTGTGCAAGAAGGGTACCCCACTGTTCTCTTCTCAAGAGAATCTTTATGTTTACTTCTTTGAGTCTGAGATGGATATGATCTTGCCAATTCCTGAGGTGCTCTCGAGCCATCTTTCTTATTGTCTCTGCAACATCTTCAGCATTTTTTTAGTGGCAGTAATGTATTTAACAACTGCAACTTCCTTAGCCCCAGTTTTACTCCCACCTTTCAAATCCAAGTTTTTCAAATCTTTCTGCTCTGCTTTCTGTTCCTGAATATCACAATAAACTTGACTAAAAGCCACCAGCAATACCCATGCCACTGCCTGAATGCTATGCTGCCTAGACATTTCTTATACTAGATTAAGAAGTCCATTGCTTGTAAAATCAGTCTAACATAAAGTCTCAGGACACAGGCAAAATGCAGACAACTTCCTAGTCAGAACATAATATGAATGGTTTCTACTCCAAATTCCAATAGAGTCTTCCTTATCTAACCTTCTTGAGCCCTGTCTTTACTGTCCACAGTCCTATTGGCATTTTGGTCTTCTGAATTCCCACCAGAATCAGCCATTAAGCTCCACATACAACAATCTAAAGCCTTTCCATCTTGCACTGCTAAACATCTCAAAATTCCTTCCATAAATTCCAGAAAGCTCCAAAAGCTTCGGAACCTCATAGTCAGTTTTGTCACAGAAATGACCCTATTTCTTGGTACTCATTTCTGTTTTAGACAGCTTTTTCACTACTGAGACTAAAAGACCCAACCAGAACAACTGTACAGAAGGAAAAGTTTATTTGGGTCTCATGGTTTCAGAGGCCCCAGTCCATAGATAGCCAGCTCCATTCCTAGTGGGTCAAGGTGAGCCAGAACACCATGGCAGAAGAGTGTGGCAGAGGGAAGAAGCTCATATGATGATCAGACAACAGAGAGATTCCACCTACAAAATATAAACCCCCAAAAGCACACACCAAGGGACCCACCTCCTCCAGCCACACCCTACCCACCTTAGTTACCATTCAGTTAATCTCATTGGGACCTTAATTCACTGATTGGGTTAAGACTCTAATAACCCAATCTTTTCTCCTCTAAACCTTCTTGCATTATCTCACACATGAGCATAGGGAGAACACCTCACATCCAAACCATTATCGTTTGTTTGATAATATGCAGAGAAGCTAAAATAGTTATAGAGTTAATTATAGAAGATCAAAATAGGGGAAAAGTAACAGAACAATGACAATGATGTGGCAGAACAATTTTTAAAAATCATTTCTTTGGTGAAAAATTAGGGTAAGCACAGAAAGAAAACATATGGCCATAGCTATTACAAAAAAGGAGAGATAAATGGAATCCAACAAACATGGCAAGTAAGAACTAGTCCTGACATTACATATATCATAACTATCCTACAACAAACACATGAATTCAGTTACATAAGCAAAAGTCATAAAGAGATTACCCAAAAGAGAAGAAACCTAATTATTAAGTAAACATCCAAGAACTGTATAACCACATTATTGATCAAAATAATTAAAGTTAAACCATAGCATCTTTATTTTATTATAAACTGGTAAAATCAAATTTTTAGTAATAATATTTCATGCTGACTGGTTATCATTTAACCCCCAGGATACAATTGAACTTCATCATACCTGCAAAGCACAAGTGGGCAAAGAGTGATCATTAGTACTTTTCTAGAAAACAAAATGACACTATTCACTAAAGAATGAAACCTAGTAATGCCGAGTAAATCTCAGTTAAGAAATAAAATTAAACCTGCCCTAAACATGAAAAAAAGGACAGAGAAATAAATTATAAAATGCATCAATTAGCTTCTATATGATAATTTTAAACACTAAAAAAATACAATTTGTTTTATAACTCTATGTAACAATAGAGACCAAAAAATGGAATCTAAACTCAGAATGGACATATATATATTCATGTGCTCATGTGTGTATACATGTGTATGGTACAAATTAAAAACCATTATGTGTGGGATAAAGAATGAATTCATCTTTTAAATGTTTAGTATTTTCATAATATTCATGGGGGAAACAGGGACACAGGGTTTGAGGGGAGAAGAAAGTCATACTGAATATGGTTCATATGTAACTCTTGCTTTTTAAATTTATGTCATTTCAACTGCTGACAAATATCTTTTTTCATCAAATTAAAAGAAATATTAAAGCCATATTATCTGCTTTATCTGTTTATCAAATATTTCTTAAAGTATTTTAACTTCAGTGTTAGTGAGATATGGTACCCACATAAGGCAACAGCAGCAATTTACTTTAGTATGAATTTAGATGCCCAGATAATAGAAGTGAGTGGTGACATATTTTCAAATGTTTCATTCATTTATTTACTTACTGAAGGTCTGTTATTTCTATGCAATAATATACAAGTCCTAAGCATTCCACATCCTTTCCCCCATATTTATTATCGTCTAAATTTTTCACTTTAAGCCATTCTGGTGGGTTTGTATTGATATTACACTGTGATGTTGGGTATTATTTTAGATATTTTCTGTGTAATACTTATTAATATCCAATAAACTCATGAGGAAATGGCATTAACAATCGTCAACCAGAATTGGAATGTGAATTGTCAAACTATGGAGTCAGAGCTGTTAACTTCTGTTAAAGCACTGCCTCTGCAGGTCCCACATCGATTCCCTTCCTTGTTCTCCTGCAGATCACTGCACCCGCAGGGTTATTTTAGTGAAAGAGATTAAAATCAGTCATTCTTTTCCCATTAACTCAAAATATTAATCAATCTGATGTTGCATTTTCTCCCTTTAACCTATGATATTCATAAATCTGTCTTTTAAGCATTAAGAACTAGCGTACAAATTGAAATATCAGTTAACATGACCGATGAAACAAAGAAAAACTCTAGAGTTGTCTATATGTCTAACTATAATTATGTACAATTTAAGTTTTTTTAAAGATATGGAATGAATGCCTCCCTTACCACACCTCTAAATATATTAGTGGAAAAGTTAAGTTTAACCAGACTATGTGGCATATTAATTTGCTCTTTCAGTTGTTCTCTATAGAATCCAGCTTGAAATTATGGGCAATTTTATTCATAGCAATGCACAAAAACAAAATAGTAACAGTTTGCCAGTCTTCTTTCTTTAAACTAAAAAAAGTTAATTGACAAAAATAACTATACATTTATGAAGTACATGTGATGCTTATATACAAGTAGCATCTATATTATATTACAAGTAGCACATATTTAGATAAGAATAGGAAAAATTTAGTTAGAAATAAAGACACAGTATACAATGGTTAAATCAAGTCAATATCCTTCATTTCACCCACTTATCTTTTGTTTGCATGTGGTCAAAATGTCCAAATATAATCTTTTTGCAGTTTTGAAATCTGCAATACATTATTGTTAACTACAATCACATGATGAACAATAGATTGCTATAACTTATTTATCCATTCAAACTAAAGTATTTTACCTTTTGACAAACACTTCCCTTTCCCCAGCTCCAGTCATTTCCCCAGACTCTTGTAACCCCTTTTGTACTCTCTGCTTCTGAGTTCAATTTTTTTCAGATTCCAAATGTAAAAATAAGATCAGGTTCATCTGTATTGTTGGAAATGATAGAAATCCTTCTTTTTAATCTTTTCTTTTTGTATAGTTACTTTGTCTCTATGATAATTAAAGAAAGCCAAAAGTTTAAAATTCTCAGGTTTGTGAAGAACTGTATAATGTTACATACATTTTTAAGTTTCAGTTATCTTCTACAAATTGCTATTGATTTTCTCATCTTCCTGTCATTTAAATGAATCTTCCATATCAGATAGTGGTTAGAATTTTACAAACAAATTGCACTTATACTTTCTGGAGAAGAAAAATTAGTTTCACATATAATGCTTACATATTTACATATGTCTATATATTATAAAGCAAGGCACAACTACTTATCTTGTAATTTTTATTCTGAATTTTGGTTAGCAGGGTCAGTATGAGGAGTTGGGAAGAGGTGACATTCAAGAATGTTTCTTTAATGTATTTCAGTGAAAGTAAGGGGTGGGGGAGAAGTGGGATTACAGAAAATACTTCTTGTTCAATTTGGGAAAGTAAAATAATTCTATCTCAAGCCTAGAACACATGTGTCAATAACAGTATAGTGTTATTCTAAATACACACATATTAATAGAATTTTCTATTGAAAAACATTAAAAAACCATAAACACTTGTGGAAAGCTTATCTTTATTGAACAGTTCTGTGATTCCTTTCAGAATTTGATTATAAAACTACAACCTTGTACATGGCTTAAATGTATATCTTTATGATTTGGTTGAAAAGGGGTGATGAATTATAAGGTTCAAGTAACTCATTTCACAGATTAGTTTTCACAAGGTTCTAAATAATGCAAAGAATAGCACAGCAAACAAAGACATCACTAAAATCACCTTGATATTAATGAAGAGTAGTGTATTTCTTCTCTAAATGTGATGGAGAAAGACTAGAATTTTGCAATGTTGAAAATCCAGAGAAAGACAAGTAGTCTTTTGAAAAATTGCATTTCATTATAGAAACATTAGTCTAGAATGGCCTGATATGACATTGAGATCACCACGAACAAAAATAAATTATTCAAATTGAATTTGCAAAGCTCTGTGTCAGTTTTTGTTTTCTGTATTTAAGAGAACCCTAAGCAGTGACCAGACAGACAGAATTAATATTGTTGAAATGGTCATAATACCAGAAGCAATAAATAGATTCGGTGCAATTTCCTTCAAAATACCAATGACATTCTTCACAGAACTAGAAAAAAATAAGTCCTAAAATTCTTTTGTAAGAAAAAAGAAAATGATAGTAGAATGAATTGAACATTATCACCCTATGTGCATATATGATTACAGGACCGTTGTAACTCTATATCATGTACAACCAGAAGAATGAGAAGTTATATTCTATTTTGTATGATGTGTCAAAATGCATTCGCCTGTCATGCATAACTAGTTAGAACAAATTTTTAAAATTTGCCAAAAAAATAATAAAAGATCCAAAATAACCAAAGCAATAATGAGCTAGAAGAGTGACACTGGAGGCATCACAATACTTAATCTCAAATTACATTAAAGAGTTATAGTAACAAAACAGCATGGTATTGGGATTAAAACAGACATGAAGACCAATGAAATACAGTAGAAGATAGAGAGACAACCCCACATAGATACAGTCATTTGATACTTGACAAAAGCGCCAAAAACAAACATTGGAGAAAAGATAGCCTTTTTAAGAAATGATACTGGGAAAACAAGATATTCGTACTTAGAAAAATGAAACCAGATCCTTTATCTTTCACCCTGCACAAAAGTCGACTCTAAAAGGATCAAAGATCTAGGAATTAGACCAGAGAATTACAATGGTTGGAAGAAACATAGGCTCTAACACTCCAACATATTGACAGAGGCAACAACTTCCTTAACAAGAATCTAAAACTCCAGAAATAAAACAAGAATCAATAAAGGGGGTGGCATCAAGTTAAAAAGTTTCTGCACAGCAAAGTAAATAATTAAGAGTGTAAAGAGAAATCCTAGGAATAGGAGAAAATCTTTTCCAGCTACTCCTCCAATAGGGGATTAATATCCAGAATATATAATGAACTCAAAAACTTAATACCAAATTTTTTTTTCAAAAAACACAATATAGCCCAATTAACAAATGGACAAAATAATTAAATGGAAATTTCTAAAAAAAAAAAAATGCAATGGCAAAAAAATTGAAAAGAAAGTTCAATGTACTTGACAATCAAGGAAATGTAAATCAAAACCACACTGAGATTTCATCTAACTCCAGTTAGAATGGCAGTCATGAAGAATACAAATAATAAATGCCAACAAGATGTGAGGTTAAAGTGCACTCATTCATGGTTGATAGGACTACAAATTAGTACAAACACATTGGAAAAATATGGAGATTCTTCAAAAGAACAGGAATAGAACTACTACATGACCCAGCTATCCCACTCCCTGGTGTTTATCCAAAAGAACTAAATTTGCATAATTTAGGAATACAGTCACATCCATATTTATAGCAGCACAATTAAAAATACCCAAGTTGTAGAACCAGCCCTGGTGCCTGTCAACAGATGAACAGATAAAATGTGGTATATATACACAATGGAGTTTTACTCAGCCAAAAAGAAGAATGAAATTATGACATTTGCTGGTAAGTGGATACAATTGGAGAATATCATTCTAAGTAAAATAAATCAGACTCAGAAAGTCAAGGGTTGAATGTTTTCTTGCATAAGTGGAAGCTAGAGCAAAATAAGAAAAAAGGGAGATTAATGGAGCAAAGGTAAAGGATATAGAGGGAGGAGGGATAGAAAAAGGGAGAAATTAAAAAATAAAGTTGACCAAATTATGCTATGTGCATATATGAATATACCACAGTGAATTTCACTTTTATGCATATCTGTAAAGTACCAGTTTAAAAACCAATAAATAAGTATAAGGAAGACCAGTAGAATAGAAGAAGGAGAACAGAGGGAGAGAGGAGTAAAAGGAAAGAGGAAGTACAGGAGACTGAACCAGACTAAATTATATTCTGTGAATGTATGACTACTATGTCAGAGTGAACCCCAGTATTACAAATACTATAATGTACTAATAAAAACATTTTTTTTAAAAAAGAACCCTAAATAGACAATTGCATCTAATTTACTTTTCCACAATTATATATTTGAATGATTGGGGAATTTTTATACACTAAAGTCTTTATAATATTATTTCATTTTTGATGAAAGTTATCCAGACTAAATTCTTATATATTTGTCTACAATTATTTAAAAAATCACTCCCTGATCTGAATGCTATCAAGTAGAAACAATTACATTGTTAATACATAGAAAAGATCAGAGTTGCAGAATGGTCGTTAGGTCTTAAATTTATTACTTGCAAATCAAATTATGCATTTTATTACCAATATTCTATTTTAATTCATTGATTTACTTGCATTTGATATATTTTGTAGACATGAAATTACATTTGCTTTCTAAAACTTTCAAGGAGTTTGCAAGTTTCACATATATTTTCTATCATGAAATATAAAAATATCAGTAATTTATCAACTATAATGATACGTATTAAATATGCATGAGCAAATTAGTTTAGGTCAGTTTTTATAAAGCAAAAATATTTAGATAATTAATATATATAGAATAAAATATTCTTACATACAATTCGTGTGAGTAAATCAAATTTTTTAATTAATGATTTTATAACATCTTCTGATCCATAAACAAGACCTACTTGACTTAAATCAATCTGCCATCATAAAGATTATTATCAAGTATATCATTAAACTATAACTGATCTATGTCCTTAATATAATTATAGAAGAATTCAAGGGACATGTTAGTTTTTTTAAACTTTGAGCTATAAAACAACTACAAATTCTTTTAACACCAGACATTTTTAGGAGAAAAAGAATGTTGTTGCTGTTTACATTCCTTTGTTGAGTGTGCATCTTCATAAGCCTCCACCTTCATTTTAGCAGGTAAATGTTGAACACTTCTGCTTCATGGTCAAGACAGAATCAGAGGCAGAGGCCCTTGATAAGGGCAACTTGTCTGTTTTTTTCCATGACTATATCTACTACCTCATCTTAATTTATAAGCAAAACCTGGGAAACCTACAAAATAAATGTTTTGTGGTTTATCTGGAAATAATACAGAAAATATTGCTGTTATTGTGGTGAAGAAAATCAATATTGTATAGTTTATTTCAATCTAAATAAAATGTGAATTTTGTTTAAAAAATAATTTTATTGGACCAAATTAGGTGAATGCTTTCAAGTGAGATGTTAAATGAAAAAAATGATTTTTCATCAGTATAAACCATAAATCATTTTCAAAGAAATCAATGTACATTCCCTTCTGTGTCTGGGATTTTAGTCCCCTATATAGTCCCCCATCTTTCTAAAAGAAATGGAACTATCATATACCCTTACTAATAGAAAACTAAAGGCAGATTATACTTCGGATACCTCATTTATCTTATTTTTGTACTTATTGCTTTATCTCTCTATAAATCTTCATTTTAATGTTTTATTGGGTAATATCTAAGGAAAGAAAATCTGTTATAAATCATTTGTGTATTGAAAAACATATTTAGTACCTATTCACTATATCATAGCAGATTTCTAAAGTCAATTAGATTCAATCAACAAAGTATTGCCTAAGATTTGCAATGCCTGAATTATTCTTTAATAATGATTTTTAAAAGCATTCACATAAATCTCATTAGCACTTAGGACTTCTTTCAGGGTTGGATTTTGGAAAAAGAATTAACAAGATTAGATGATTATTTTGCTTTCATTTCTAACTCTTTAATAACTGTTCTTTATATTTAGAAGTAAGCTTAATGTTTTATTTTGTGTGGGGGTGAGTATTTAGACCCTGACATCAAAGAACCCAGAATCTAAGAACAACTCTCTCACAACAGTTACAAGCACCCATAAATTGGGTGCACATAAAGAATAATGGCAGAGGAAATGAGGAGCCTTCTTGCCTGGTAGGAGCAGAGTCAGAAAATGCCCGAAGGGATGGCTTTTGAACTGTATCTTGAAACATGAGTAAAATAACCAGGTGTCAAAGTGCATGAAATTGATCTTTCACAGCACAATTTTTGGGGTGTGATCCTAGAATTGAATGCAGAGGTACTCTACCACTGAGCTAAATCCCTAGTCCTTTTTATTGTTTTTTTAATTTTGAATCAAGATCTCTCTAAATTGCTCAGCCTGGCCTTGAACTTGCAATCATGAGTTGCTACCATTACAGGAATGTACCAAGCCCACCATGAAAAATACATCCCCAGCATAATTTTTAATGCCTAGTAACATCTTACAGAACAGACTACTGAGAAATACCAGCTTGGGTCATATCATTGTATGAAACTATCAGCCATGACCACCAAGAGGCAAGAAGTGTCATGATCTTAAAAGTGTTTGGTAAGAGATGAAATGTGGAAGGCAGGGGAGTCGACCCACTGAAGAGACAGACTCAGAACGACCTGGTAACTCTCTTACAAATATAAACTAGTGTACACAAGTTTTATGAAGCTGAGAGAGGTATTCATGCTCCAGCATGACTTCAAGAGTCATGCTATAAGGAAGAATGCCCATAACTCTTAGTAATATCTCCACTTCCACAACTATAAGTAGCAACATGAATGGAGGCAATCAAGATAGAGATCAAAGTGTATTTAATTTCTGGGTCCACTCTTGAAATACAGCCAGAATCTGACTACCTTCATCATCTCTCTTTTCGTGTCTGACCCGAAGTACTTGCCTGGCTCCTATCTGATCTCTCCATTCCCCTACCAGTAGAAGAGTCAAAAGGAGCCTTTCGAAACATACCTCCATAATATGACTCCTCTCCTCAAAATCCAATCATTCTCTCCCATTTCATGCAAGATAAAAGGCAAAGCTCTTACAAGAACCCACACATTTTCTTCTCTCCCACCAGGTATCTATCTGATCACATCTCTCCTCTACCTTTTCTTTATCTCGAATTACTCTAGGAACACTAGTTTCCCTGATGTTTTTCAATTATGCCAGCTAAAGCCCCACCTTGGACCATGACACTAGCAGTTCCCTCCACCAACAATGGATTCCACCAGGCTGGAGAAATTACTCTCACCGTGGTCAAGTCTTTACTCAAATGTCACATCCTCAATGAAATCTACTTTGACCACCTTATCTCAAATAATAAACAGCTTTCCCATCCACTCAGCACTATCAATCTCCATTAATCTGTTCCCTTTTTTCTGTTTTCTCCCATAAAATTTATCTCCTTTTACATGCAACATGATTTAATAATAAGATTTATTTATTTTTATGTGTGTCTATCTCTTTCCTATTAGATAAGCTCCACAAAAGTAAGGATCCTTTCTTTATGTATTGATGTAGGCCAAAAACCTACAACTGTAACTGTCAGAGTAGGAGATTAATAAATAATGAATGAATAAATGTACTCTAGTCTCCTGAAATTATTGTTTTATTTTAATCATTAGTGAATTTGTATGATATTGGTATATTGACTAAAAGGGTAATATTTTATTTGCTATCTAGGACAAACGATATTTGTCTATAGCATATTATTTATGAATTTAAACTATGTATAATTACGAAATTGCTGTTTTGAAATTTTACATTTGTAGTCAGAAGTGAGATGGGTATGGCTTAGTATTGAGTGCCATCTCTCCCCATTTGAATTTCATGAGTGTGTTTGCTTTATGAACTAAGATGGACATATGCCCTTTCTACCTTGCAGAGAATGGAGTGATAGATATGACATACATTTTTTTGTCAAAAAATCTCAAGGGAATTTTCCAAGAAGGTATTTTCTTCCCAGAGTGTTAAACAGTTTTGTTATTGTTGTTATTGTTTGTTCTTTATGAATTTCTTAAGTTTATCCTTTGATATTTTCTAAGAAAAATTTAATATATGTATACATATACACATACATAAATGCACCTATGTGTACATGTATTTAATAGGCACGTCAACTCATAGGTACATAAAAATATACTGACACTTTTTCAACACGTTGGTACTCAACCTAAGAGTCTGTACAAAGTACTTTCTTGGTGAGAGGCAGGGCCCTGGAATCACAGTGCCTGGGTCTGAATCCTGGAGTTTGAATTCCAGTATTGTCACTTGTTAAACATGTATGTTTTGGCAAGTAGTTCTATTTCTTTATGCCCCAGGTTTCCCAACAATACAAATGTGTGAATAGTAGTATGCATTTCTTTGGATTGTTGTGAATGATTTAACACATGTAAAGAATATCTAGAATTGAAACAAAGAATTCAGTATTCCAACTTCCTGTTGGTGAAAATGGAAAGGAAACCATCTGACATGTGATAGTACTATTTTGTGAGTGCTGAGATAAGTTTTATTTGAACTTCTGGTTGATGCTAAACAGCAGATTTCATGGAACCCTTCACCATTCTAAGAATTTAATAATCTGTCAACAAACTCTTGAAAAGGTGTTACATAACAGGTCTCACAACTTTTTAATGGTGTGAGGAATTCACTGTGGATATGAATAATTTTACCTCCTAATTCGTATGTTTTATAGTAAAGTCTCTGTGCCTTCTATTTAATTATGTGGCTGGGAACCTGCTGGATCTGTATTTCTTGGAGGACATCAGACCACTCCTAATCTCTAGTTTTTCCCTCAGGGAGGTTTTGGATATAGATCATCAACCTTCTACCCTCTGCTGCTCTAGACTCTGTCTTGTTAAATGTTCTCTGAAATCCCTGCATTTATTTTCTGGTGATTTTTCTTTAACCACAGAACTGGACATTTACAGTCATTTGTGTAATGACTAGCCCAAAATCAGAATGCAAGTCTCAGTGAGGGAACAGATAATACTTTTCTTATTTATTTCCTGTTTCTCCACTATCAATTTCAAAATCTGAGACCTAGTAGTAAGCATTCACTAAAAATCTCGTAAAATAAACAAGTTGAGTGGATGCTATTACTCAAAACATACCAAACAGTATAACAGCATAGATTTTGGAGGAAAAAATAATCACCAGGATCATTAATAACCAGGGTTGCTATTATACCTTTTCTTCTAATTGTACTTTTATTAATATGAAATGATCTTCATTATCCAACAGCATTTGGCTTGTATATAAGATATTTTCCTCTTGAAAATATTCTGAAAATCTAATTTGGAAAAATTTCTTTATTCACTGTGAACTGAACCAAATTGGTCCCTACCATTATTAGATTCTTTAGGTGATAGGACCAGCAGCTTAGGTACTTGAAGGCAGAAGTGAACTATAAGCCCTTATCGCACTATCCACTTATAGGGTGTAGGTTCCAGGGAAGGTAGGATTGGTCTCAAACCTGCCACATCTGCTTTGATGATATCAAGTGGTTTAAGACTATGTGCCTTGCTCATATGAAGTTTAGGAAGTTCCAGTTGCCTGTTCTTTTAAGCACTCTATGGAACTATATACTTTGAGAGAAGACCCTCTTTAGACAGATTTAACCATTTTCTAGTAGTAGAATCAACCAGTTATTAACCAGAATAACTGAAAGAATCCTCTATTTTGTAGATCTCCTCAGGGTCAGGATGAATTTAGTGTATTCCAAAGAGAATAAGCTTCTTGATTTTAAAGTATGTTTAAGAAAGGCACTTGGACTTGATTAATATCTCTAACCAATCAAAAAATCTTAAGCATTACTAATTTCATCAATAAAAATGATTTCTCATATCCTCTACACTAATTCTAACTAGAAATAAAGAGCTCTGCCTCACTTGTAGCTACCTTTGGAAATTTTAGTGAAGACTTTAAATCTTGCAAATTCCAATTATTATTTCACTCGCCCATCTACTACAAGTTATCCACTCTAGAAATATGTATACATTAAAATTCTCATACACTGAATTTTCTATGCTGAAATATTTTAAAGTAAATTAAAGTAATGGAATATATCTGGCTAGATCATTGTATACTTAACTCTCTGCTTCCTCAACTTATTTACTTGCCTTCTCTATACATCAATTTAAATATCTAAAATGGAGATAAAAATACTAATTTAACTTGCAGGTTTGATGTGAGTTTGAAATGAGTTAATTCTCATCAAGCACTTAGAACATTTTCTGGACTATACTCAGTGTTCAATAATTTGGGCAACCTTTGCTACTACTATCATTGTATAATTACTAACATTCATTGAGACTATAAGGTTTAAAAAATTCTCTGGGCTCTAGATTTTAGTCCTTTGGATGGCACTGTTTTCCCCTGAGTTCATAGGATCCTGCTTCCTTTTTCTTGCATCCCTTAATTCTTTCTTGGTTCCTGTGTTCATCCCTCCCAAATACCTTTCCATGAATAAAAATAAGTCTCCCTAGAGAAGAGTCAGGATTAGTGGATCACCCACAGTTTCTATACAAATTCCTTTTGGACTGCTCAGGCAAGTTCCCAGGAACTAGGGATTTTCTAGGAAGTCAAATATTCCCGCTCAAATTGGAAATAAAAGAGTACATTCTCTTCTTTACCTAATTTTCAGTTCCTCTGAGAAATGTCAATTTTCCTCATAGGTGTGAGACTAGGTTTTAAACCTCTAGAACAGAAGCTCCCAACTCAAACTCAAGGCTTTCTAGCTTTAGTTGAGGAGCTGAGCATGTAACTCAGTGGTAGAGCACTTGCCTAATCTGTGTGAGACTCTAAGTTTGATCTGATTACCATAAATAAATAAATAAACAAATAAATAAATAAGGAGCAGGGTGAGATTTAGATGACAGAGGTAACTGCTTTCCCTACACAGTGGTTTTGCTGTTGTTGAAGCTATTTGTTTTGCTTTTCTTAATTTTAGGAAATACATTAAAATTTGGAGATTTTCCATAATGGAGGCTCCTCAAAAGACTAGACATAGAACCACCATATGACCCAGTTATACTAGTCCTCAGTATTTATGTTAAAGAATTAAAGTAATCATACTACAGTGATACATGAATATCCATGTTTATAGCAGCACAATTCACAGTAGCCACACTATGGAACTAGCCTAGGTGTCCATCAGTGGATGAATGGATAAAGCAAAGGTGGTGTATATATACACAATGGGGTTTTATTCTGCCATAAAGAAATGTGAAATTATTTTATTTGCAGAAAATCAGATGGAACTTGAAATACATATTTTAAGCAAGATAAGCCAAACTTTGAAGGTCAAGAGCCATGTGTTTTCTCTCACATGTGGAAGCTAGAGAGGAAAAAGGGAAAGAAAAGTGGGAAGGGAATCTCACGAAAAGCAAAAGGAAATCAGCAGAATAGAGGAAGAGGACCAGTGTGGGTGGAGAGAAGAGGGATGGGGAAGTGCTAAGGTGGGATATTGGCCAAATTATATTGTTATATTGTATATAAATAGTAATATGTAACAACAAATCCTACCCTTGTACATAACCGTAGCTCACCAATTTGAAAAATGTGGCAAAAAAAATTAAAGACTTTCCACTAAAACCCACATATCAAATATGTCTTGAAATATTAGAATATCAAGAAACAAATGAAAATACTTGTGTAGAGTCATGTATCAGCTGATCCACATCCAGAGGGCATTTGCTTTCCAATCTACCACCATGCTGCCACAGTTGCCCCTCCATAAGGTCAGAAACCATAAGGTCTGGATTTTTGTGTCTGTGACGCTACTATTTATTTTAGTACAGATACATTCCCTGTAATCAACCAACCTGCATTGGTTCCCATCTTCTTTCTTAATACTGAAGTGGATAAAATGCCAGGCTTGTGTCTGTTGCCAGCCCCTCCATTTGTGTTCTAAATCCCATTCTCTTTTTCCATTCTCAAAAATTTTGTACTCTTCAGCACTATGAGTTTCTCCCCTTGAACTGATTTATTCTCATCACCCTGGAATCATGCAGCAATATTTTACAATTCTGAAACCTTCCATTGTTTGCACATCCAAAATTAAACACTATCTTCTTTCTCCTTGATAGCAAAATCCCAATAGTAGATGTGTGAGTTGCCTTTCCACCTTCACTTCTTACGTCTTTTCGAAGTCACTTCAGTAAGGCTTCTATCCCCTCTACTGTACTGAAACAATTCTTATCCAAATCACTGATAATCCCCATCCTACTAAATCCCAAAATCAACTCTCGTTGTTACCTTAAATAGAAATCAGCCTTTGGCTAATTGCTCAATAATCCTTGTTTAAAATACTTTTTTTTGTTGGTTTTTATGACACCACATTTTAATGTTTTTCCTCCTAATTCAATGGCTGGCTCTTATTTGGTTTCTTTGAACTTACTTTCATCTTATCTGCGTCCTGTTTCTCCATATTCTTTCCATGTCCAATGCACTACATTTCATATGTCACATCCCTTCTCTTCTCCAACCATACTCATTCTCAATATTGGTCTCTATCTAGATGACTCAAAATTCTGTAGCCTCAAAGCTTCTGCTGAATTTTTGCACTTGTGTGACCCAGGCCAATTCATCATCTATACTTGAACACAGTTTAGGTGCTCAAGCACACATATTAAAATCCAAACACTTGGTATTCTTCACAACTATTTACCCACCTTCCCCCATCTCATTAAAAGGAATGATGATTTATTTTTCTAGTTGCTCACATTTTATTCTTGTCCTCTCCTCACACCTTTCCTATATTCTCTTATCAAGTCTATTGATATACCTTTCAAGACATTTTCTGGATCTGACTACATTTCACTATGGTGTGGACAGGCATGAAAAAAGAGAAAGACAAAAAAGTCAAATTATGTCACTATCAAAAAACTCAACAAATTGCAAAGGAAGACAGCAAGAGAGGAAAAAAGGGGCAAAGGTACTACAAACCAGGAAGAAAACAATGAACAAAATGGAAAAAAATAAGTTCTTACCTATTATTAATTAAGTGTAAATGAATTACTTTATTTGATCAGAAGAAACAGTGGCTAAATGAATTTTTAAATAAGATCCAGAAATATGCTACTTACCAGAGACCCATTTTAGCTCTAAGAGTACACACAGGCTGAACCTGAAAGAAGGAAAAAAGATAATATATGCAAATTGTGATGTTTAATCTTCAGATTGGCATAAGAGATACTCATGTACCAGGTAAAATTTGTCTGAGGTTGCTTCTAGAAGAGATTATAATTTGAATCAGTACAATGAGTAAAGAAATTTCACTTCACTAATGTGGGTGAACATCAAGAGACCAGATAAAACAAAAAGGCAGAGGAAGGGCAAATACATATTCTCCTGCCCTTGAACCTCAGAACTCTATTCTTTAGCCTTCAGACTATGGAACTTGATACCAGCCTCCTCCTTAAGCCTCTTCAGACCTTCAGTCTTGAATAAGCAATTAGAAAAATCATGGTTCCTTTTACTGAGATGGGGGAAGTTGGTTAATAGCCGTTGGCAAATTGCTCAGTAATCCTCATTTAAAATACCTTTTTTTCTGTTGGTTTCTATCATCTAAAATCATGTCAATTATCTCTTCTGTTTTCAATCATAAAAAAAGAAATCAAAAACAGAAGTAGAACTGGAAGAATTACAAGTATGTGGAAATGAACATATTCCCAAACAACCAATGGATTAGAGAAAGCAAAGACAATTGAAAAGTATCCTGAAACAAAAGATAATGGAAACATAACTTATGGGATACAGCAAAAGAAGTATTAAAAGAGAAATTCATAGCAATACATGCTTAAACTAAAAAATAGAAAAAAATATCTAATGAACAACCACAAGAAACTAGAAAAAGAAGAACAAGCTAACTCCAAAGTTAGTAGAAGGAAAGAAGTAAGGCACACTAGAGGAGAAATAAACGAAGCAGAGGCTAGAAAGACAATTGAGCTACGCTAATCAAGCTAAAAAGAAAACTCAAATAAATACATAAAAGAAAAATGAGACATTATATCTTATACCACTGCAATGAAATAATAAGAGACTAGTCTAGATATTTATAAATCAATAACTTAAATAATCTAGAAGAAATGGATGTATTTTTAGCCTTGTACAAATTCTCAAAACTGAATCTTGCAGAAATTTAAAAAGACTGAATAGATCAATAATAAATAAATAGATTGAATAAGTAATAGAAAATCTCCAACAAGGAAAAGGGCAGTACTACATAACTTCATGGGTGAGTTCCAACAAATAATTTACAAAGCTAATATCAATCCTTCACAAACTCTTTCAAAAATCTAAGAGGCATTGATGGAAACTCTTAATTGAACAAGAGAGAATGTATAGAAAAGAACTAGACTTTTTGAGATTTGATTTTGCCATAATCTAATTATATGACCTTCAATTAGTCCTGTCTGCCTGTCATTAGATTTGAGACTTCTGGTTGGCATAGTGGTAGTAGTGTAATTTGTAAAATGAACAAGTTGGGCAATATTTTCTCTTTAGATTCTCCCAACTCTACCATTTTTAAACAATTTACTGGTCTTTGCTTTTCCCATGTTCTATGTACATCCACATTTTTCAGATACAATAGTAATAAGTGCACAATATATGTGAACTTGTTCAATTATGGATTGCACAAATCAGAGAAAAATAATGCCAGCTACATGCTGCCTCTTCTACCAAGCCTATGCAGGATATTTTGCATGATACTTAAAGGTATTATTCAGTAAGATGCAGATTGGTTCAAATTATTCAAGTCACCAGGCTTTTAGCACTTCCTTGGGGCTTTGTTCCCCTGTCACTGTTGAGCAATTTTTTGGATGGTGGAATGAAGTTTCCTTTGCACATTTTCCTCCTATTTCTTTTCATTATTCCCTTTTAGATCAGACAGCATTCTCCTTCATATCTTGGTACATAGAGTCTTCAAAGATTTTATAGTAATGTGCCTTGCACTAGTAGCTTTCCAAGCTAATTTCAAACCCCTAGAGCTTCATGGAAATTCTGTAGCTTATATTTGCAGAGAAGTAGAATGCAAATCAGGTTATTAATATTTCAAATCTAACTTCATGATACCATATTTAAAATTCCATTTTTGTTTTAAATAGAATAAATTTCCTTACATATTCTATTTCTAAGTGGCAAAAAAAAGAAATCTAAGAGAACTGAAAAGTCATGCTTCCTACTGTGTCATATTCACTGCAGAATGGAAAGAAATTGTCACCTAGCTAGTTTCTAGGTTGCTACTTTGGAAAACCAAACCCAATTTACATTCTTCTTTCTTTTTCTATTTCACATTATGCATACTCTCCTAATTTCCCCTTCATTATGAACTTTAGTTATACTTTATGTTCCTTGAAATATAATTTCTTTGCTACTTAAAAATAAGTACATTCCTCTCTCCTCCAGGTGTTTATCTCCCCTTTTTCTAAGGCATTTCATTGCCTTTTACTCATTTAAACTCTTTCCATTTATTTGTATGACTCACTTTTTTTCTCTCTCATTCTTGTGAAGAATAGATGATAGTTACCTGTCTTCAGCAAAATTTATGAATAAATCTCTTGCCTGATTTGCTTTCCAGGAAGACATTTAGTAATTCTCAGTATTACTATAGCATCTTTTATTTTATAACTCATAGTGCTTTCACAATCATCTAATTGGTATTTATATATTGTTGCTGAAAAAACAAATAGTGGTGCACATTTTAAAAATATTTAGAAATTGAGGTTACAACTAATTACACCCAGCAATTGAAATTCAATTACTCTCCTCCCTTGGAATAGTTAATCTGATTTTGCATGGCCCATCCATGACACAGGGATGAGTATTTTATCCTCTATGTTTCTTTTGTTGTTTGGGGGTAGCAGGAATCTTCAAAAAGGCTTCTGCCTCAGACAGCCTCCTTTCAAGCCAGAGATAGTTTTCAATGTACACAGTACATGATAAATGTTTCCCACCTATTCTAAGCAGAAAATAAAACATATTCTGTCTTCCAGGAGGAATCCTTTTTGGTAGAAGTGTTTAAATAGTGTATAACTTAATAGGTCATAGGATAAGAATAAACTTCTCATATGCTACTGAGTGTGACTATCAGTGCTGATCATTCTGTACAGGGGTCAAACATATACACCAATAATTAAAATCCACTGGGATAGTAGTTTTATAAAGGAATGAGTGGAATACAATACCATCATTAGAGCTGAAATCATAAATGGTTCCTTGGATTTTCAAAACTATTTCAAAGCAAGGTAAAATTATGAGCATTGGAGTTTGCATTGCAGAAAGGGAAAAGAGTATGAGTAAACAGTTTTGAAAAACCAAAGCATGTAACTTGAGTAAAGGTGAAGTTGGTTAGTAGCAAGAGAATGAAAACCTCTTAAAGTGGCACAAGCAGCTATAAGTATTTTAATTATACATATGCTTTGAAATCTCAGGAAAAACTAAATATCTGCAACAAAAAAGTGTAGCAATTATAGAAGTTTCAGAACCTCAGTTATTCAGAAGCAAGGTATTTTGGCACTTTTTTTTCTTTTCCATTCCACTACCAATTAAATCAGGCTTTCATCACTCCAATTCCATATTCCCATGTGAATAATTCAATTAACTCAGTTTGATAGAAGTTACCCTCTCCTTGGTTTGTTCAGTTGTTCAAGATCCTGAGAATGGTGCTGTACAATATTCTTTTTTTTATTCATGTAATCATAGATGTACATAGGGTAATGATGTCTGTCTCATTCCACCATTTCTCAGACCCCCTCACACTCCCCATTCATTTCCCTCGATGTAATCTAAAGTTCCTCCATTCTTCTCTCATCCCCCACCCCCTCAACCTGATTATATATCATCATCCACTTATCAGGGAAAACATTTGGCCTTTGGTTTTTTGGTATTGGTTTATTTCACTTAGAATGATATTCTCCAATTCCATCCACTTATCTGCAAATGCCCTAATTTTATTCTTCTTTATGGTTGAATAATGTTCCATTGTTTATATATACCACAGTTTCTTTATCCATTCATCTGTTAAAGGTCATCTAGATTGGTTAGAGGATTTGAGTGAGGACTTTTATTTGAAAGTGGAATGGCTTGGGAATGTGTATAGCAGACTGGCATGCTCTTTAGAAGAATAGTAGAAGATGATGAGATGGAACTTTGGATGAGGATAAAAATATGAAATACTGTTATTACAGTCACTATTACTGTGTAACAAGTCACCCAAACCTAGTGAGATGAAACAACTACAATTGTTTTTTATGTATTCAATGAGTCAGTAATTCAGATCGGGCACCCTAAGGACACCTCTCTTCATTACATGACATCTTAAGTCTCTGCTGGAAAGAATCAGTGGCTGAGGATGATCCAATGTCTGGAGATCATAGGGCTATTGACTCATGTGACATGGTTGACACTGGCTATGGGCAGACAGAGCTGTGCCTTGAAAAGCGGAATGTGCTTGAGCCTATGCAGGTCTTGTCCTCCCCAATTCCATAAAGATGTTGAGTGTCATCATATTTTTTAGCTCTTTGATGAGAATTCAAAAAATTATAAATTATAGGTTGACACCTCAGTTTGGATTGCCAGCTACAACACAGACACATGGCTTCTCTATGTGGCTGCTTGAGTTGTCTCACTATTTTGATCGAAAAAAGGTTTGAGAGGAAAATGAAAACTAGAAAACTTTTTATCATTGGAAAAGAGAAAGTTATGCATAATTCTTAAAAAGTTCTCAAAATGAGTAAGAAGTGATGATATCAAATACAAATTAAAGTGTGTTAAGAGAACAAAAATTACAACTAAGAAGCACATAGAAAAAGTATTAACTTCCATAACATAGAAAGAAATTAAAGTAAAATTTTTAAAAGGTAGCTTTTTAATTTATATATCAGATTGGCAAAGAGAAAAATGTGAAGTGATTATAGTTTTCAAGAGTATAAGGGAAAGGAAATACAGATTACTGAAGATTATAGGACAAACTTACAAAAAATTTTTGGAGGATGGTGCAAAATGCATTATAATTTAAATTTTGTGTACTCTGTAGCACAGCATTTTAAATTCTAGAAATTTAACTTCAGAAAATCTTCAAATAAGTACAAAGATGCCTATCAAAAGGTCATTCAAAATAGCATGGTTGATACTACTGAAATATTACAAATAACCTATCCAAAGAAAGCAGTTATTTAAATGGAATATTATATAGGTAGTCATTAAAAATTTTGTAGAATTATTTTCATAATAAGATGTCCAAGGTATTGTAATGGGGGGGACAGCTTTCAAAATATCATGAACTAGTTTTTGTTTAATTGTTTAAAGAAAAAAATGTATGTATGTTTAAATGTATGAAAAGGCTAAAATATCTGAGAGAAAAATTCTTGACCAAGAAGTGCACAATTGAGAAAATGCAAATATTTAAATGCTGTATATACAGAAAGATTTATTCATTCATTGAACACATACTGAATGCTTACTTTGTTGCACATAATTTTTCTGGGTACTAGAAATATAGCAATGAAGAAAGCAGACAGAGCCATGCCTTGAAAAGCAGAATGTGCGTGAGCCTATACAGGTCTTGCCCTCCCCAACTCCACAAAGATGTTGAGTCTTATCACATTTTTTTAGCTCTTTGATGAGAATTCAAAAAATTATAAAAGGAGGAAATAGGGGGTGTTTTGAATGATAGGCAAATTTATTTACATATTGAAGACTAGGAGAAGATATTGGTTAGAAGACAGTCTCTGGAACACAAAGGAATCTTTTCCAAGGTTTTGTAAAGTGAAGCTATGAAAAAGCTGGGGTGTATTGGCAGAGAATAAATAAAAGGAGAAATGGATTTTAAGAAGGCAAGTCAATAACTTCGTGTGCCTCTCAAGATGTTTAGTAAATTAAGTAAAAAATTAATATTCATATATTCAACATGAAACACACACTAGGTTAAATGGCATGGCAGCTCTTCAATAAATTAAAAAAAAGAATCACCATACTATCCAGCACTCCACTTTGGAGTATATACCCAAAGTAGTTAAAAGCGGGAACTCAGAGATATTTGTATACCCATGTGCATAGCTGTATTATTCACAATAGACAAAGGGTGGAAGCAACCCAAATATCCATGGGCAGATGAATGAATAAATATAATATGATATTTGCACACAGTAGAATATTATTCAATCTTAAAAAGGAAAGAAATTCTAACACATACTGAAACATGGATGAACGTTGAAAACATGTTAAGTGAAATAAACCAATTACAAAAGACAAATACATTAAGATTCCACTTATAGGATGAACCTAGAATAGTCCTATTCATAAACATAGGAAGTAGACTGATAGGTTGCCAGGGGTTGGGGGGAAAGGGAAAATAGGGTTTATGGGTACAGAGTTTCCATTTTGCAAGATGAAAAATGTTCCGAAGATGGATGGTGATGATAGCTGTTTAACAATATGAATGTACTTAATGCTGCTGAATTATGCAGTTAAAATGGTTAAGATAACAAATATTATGTGTATTTTATCACAATAAAAAATAATTTAAAAATTGAAAACTGTTCTGTGAAAGACACTGTTACAACTTTCCTATGTTCATATATGAATGCACAACCAGTGAAACTCCACATCATGTACAACCACAGAAAAGGATCCAAATTAGAATGTTATACTCCATGTTTATATAATATGTCAAAATACACTTTTCTGTCATGTATATCTAAAAAGAACAAATAAAAATTACCAAAAAACTGAAAGAAAAAATCTATAAGAAGATTCTGTCTCAAATACGTTAGAACACACATTTTTCAGAAGTTATTTGTAGGTATCATCAAAGGTTTATTTTTTTAATTTGTAAAAACACAGATGAAGAAGAATGAAAAGTCAAGACAGACTTGGAGAAAATTTTTGCAAAATACATACCTGACAAAGGACTTGTATCCAAATAATGCAAAAGATTCTTAAAATTCATCAATAAGAAAACAACCCAATTTTTAAAAGGGCAAAAAATATGAATAGTCACTTCACTAAAGACATACAGATGGCAAATAAGCATATGAAAGAATTCTTAAACTTGTATGTCATTAAGGAAATGCAAATTAAAACAGAAATGAAATGCCATTACATACCATTAGAATGTTTGAAATTGAAAGAGCTGAAAATACCAATTACTGGCAAGAATGTAGAGCAATAGGAGCTCTCATTCATGGTGGGAATGCAAATGGTATAGCTACTTTGGAAGACAGTTTGGCAGTTTCTTACAAAGGTGAACAGTGTAATAACACAATCCAGCAATCTCTCTCCCGGTGTGTTTCCCCAAATGACTTGAAAACTTGGTCCACGTAGGGACCCATACCTCTAAGTTAGGAGAGACAGCCAACCTCCATCAGGAGAAAGAAACATGCTCAGTAAAACGGAACCCAGATGAGAACTGAAAATGCTGCCTTAATCAAGCAAAAGAGGTGACCATTTGAATTGGGCAGTGACCTGGAGGGTACAAAGAAGTGGCAGAATTTTAAAAGTACTCAGAAAGTAGAATGAGCAAGATTTGGTGAAGGAAAATGCGTAAGCCTCCCCCAATATTCACTCCTGATTTAGAAGAGGGGCACTCTGACTGTGGTGAAGCTGGTGCGGTACCTCCTTCAAAATACCTGGCACATGGTATTGAATGCTGCTAGTGTTTCATTGTGTTGTTGTTGTTGTTGTTGTTGTTGCTGTTGTTGTTGCTGTTATCATTTCAGCAATTACCAAAAGCTGCAGAATGAGATGGTGAGTTTCTGAATGTGCTTTAGGAGCAGGGAGCCGATTTTGTTATTTTCCATTGTCAAAATATTTCACAGGATGACTTGGGACTACAGACCTGCTCTGTTTCTGCCATACTACACAAAAATTGACTGAAATTATGAAATAAATCAGGTAACTCAGAAAACATATATCATTGTATGCAATAATGTACCAATGACAAAGGAAGCAACTCAGTTCAGCATGTGGAGGAGAGGATTATTAAATCAATGAAGCTGGCATAGCCACGGTGGCAGCAATAATGTACCATTGCCTCACAATGCTGAAACATTTTGAAAAACCAGAGAAGCAAAAAGTTGTAACAAAATTAAAGAGATACGGTTTTAAAGATTTCTATTTAAAAACATGCAGATGTGATTTTCGTGGACAAAATTCTCATCAAAATAAATCCCATTTATGAGAATATGCAATGCTCCAAAATGTGCAGTAAAATAAGCAAACGCTTACATTGCTTCACATGTATAAGTTTAAAATACTGTTTTAAGCAAGTGTTAAGAAGTCTAAGAACATTTGTGTTCTTTAACAGAATAAGTCCCAAGAATTTAAGAAAATTCTAGAAAGGTCTTTTATATCTGAATTTTGTACAGGTATGAAATTCTACTGAGTTATTTGTAACTTGGGGATGATTATTCTCCCTTCGTTCCCACCCTGTCAGATCTGTTCTCTTCCCTCTCCGTCACTGATCTGTTATTTGGGAAGTTGACTACTGCAGGCTGCATTCTGCTGATTCTCTGCCCCCTGGCTCCAAGTTGGCTTTGACTACTGAGGGTCACCGACAGCAGATCAGAGGATAGGAAAAGAGAGTGGCGAGGATGCAGAGGGTCCCCTACTTGAGGATGATTTGACTTTACCATGGTGCATAAGCAATACACGTTCAGTAGAAAATGTGCTTCAAATTTTAAATTTTGTTCCTTTCCTAGACAAGTGGTATGAAATTCCCTCAGGATGCCTGGCAGTGGCAGCAAGATGCAGCTCCCAGTCAGCCACGAACTAGTGCAGGAATGCATATTCTCCAGTGTGTTGTGTTGCCAGCAAATTTTTGGATATAGGTGTTCCATAAATATCATGAGTTATTAAATATTTTAATATGAAGTAGGCTTTGGTTAGATGATCTTGCCCGATTGTAGTTAATGTAAATATTCCAAGCCCCTTGAAGATAGGCTAGGCAAAGATATGTGTTCAGTAGGTGAGTTGTATATTTTCAAGCTATGATGGGTGTATCAGTTCTAACCCCAATGTAAGTGAGGAACATCTGCTATTTTAGGGCAGCTGCCCCAGCAGAGGCTGTATCCCTTTAAAGCCACAGTTCCCACAAAGCTAATCTCTTATCACATCATTCCCCACTGAGCTCCAGCAAAGCCCTATGTCCTTTTGCCTCTTAGACTCTGCAGCTTCTCATGGTTGCCAACCCTTTGTGCCCCAACATTCTTATTTGTTCCTTAACCCTAAGCACATTTCTGTCTGGAGTCCCCTCATGACAGTTTCTTCATTTACTCTTTCCTAGTGAATTTCATAACCAGACTGAGATGCACCAGAATTTCTTATGTTTTTAAAACCACATAATCTGTATGGCCTCATGTGTATGTATGTAGAAAAACTTACAGAGAAATATGTAAACATGTAAAGAGAAATTGTTTTGAAAAATATACATAAAAAATATTCCCTTTGTCTATTTTCTTCTAATTTTTACTACATTTATAAAGTAAATATACATACATTTTACTTATGACAAAGTACTACTTCTGAAAACTAAATGAGCATATTGTAAAATATGCCTTTTATAAAGTACATTAAGTTTCTGTTTTATGATCTTCAACTGATTTTTAATTGTTCTACTTTTTTTTTCTCTTGAGACAGAGTCTGGCTAAGTTACTTAGGGCCTTCCTAAATTGCTGAGGCTGAAGATGAAATTGTGTTCCTCCTGCCTCAGTTTCCTGAGCTGCTGGGATTACAGGCATACACCCCCACACCCAACTGTTCTACATTCTTTTATATAAAAAAAAATTCCTAGTCCTATTGTCCCCATCAAAATAAATAGGGGGCTGGGATTGTGGCTCAGTGGCAGAGCACTTGCCTAGCACATGCAAGGCACTGGGTTCGATTCTCAGCACCACATATAAATAAATAAAATAAAGGTCCATTGCCAACTAAAAAATATTTAAAAAAAATAAGTAACGTCAGAAATTGTTCTTAACGTTCATTTTTAACAGAGATCATTCTAGCCTTGAAAGGAAATGAACTGAGATCCAATTTTGTCCCTGCTTTTTGGAGGATAAGAACTTTAGTACATTACCACAAAAAACCTTTTCACCAGGTATAATTGGTGCAAGCATCCCTCTACTCAATTTTCTTTGTGTTTGCAGAGTTCAATAACAGTACTTCTGGAATTTTTTTGCTCCTATTTAATCATTTTCTCCCTGAGAAGATGGAATGACTTTTCCAATTGGAAATGTGGGAATAACTGATCAAACTGTCCCTCTTGTTTTCTCTTGATACCAGCCTCCTGCAGAGGCTGTTCATTCTCCTTTGCCCTTTTTTTGCACAGTGGCCAGCTCTGATGTGTTAAGAGGAGACAAACCCCAGGTCTAGTATCTTCCTTCAATGGATGAATTCTTCCTCATTCTGGGATTTTAGCTAGCAAACTTATTTAGCTAATGGACACATTAGCCAAAGTCACAATTTGCTTCCTTGCCTCTAGCAGCAATCAACTTGATATTTTGACACACACATTTACTCCTTTATTTCCCGAATAATTCAGCAATTGTTTGGAGAAAAGGGATGATATTTGTTGGTGGCCTCCTCAGAAATTCCATCAATTATAGTTCCTTTACAACCAGAAGTATACATGGATAATTTTTACTTGATGATATAACATTTAGTTTTTTCAACTTTTGCTTTATATTGCCCTAATTTGGAGTTCTAAAGGGGATCGTACAATTCTTCAACAGTCCATGGGAAGCTCTTGGAAGATGCAGGAGGTCAACAGCAAAAAAGAAAAACAATTGAAGATCATTAGAGGTGCTGATCACACCCACACATCAAGAGTACAGCAGCAGTTACTGAGGTGTATGTAGAAATTCCCTTTCCTTTTATTTTTTAGGCCTGGAATGACAAAAAGTAGCTAGCAAAATAAAAATGGGACATTTATTACTCCCCTTAAAACCTTATCATAACTTAGCGATACAGTATTGAATGACAGGGAATGAGTGCACTCTAGTCTAACAGATATTTCTTCTTACTATCAGAATAGTAATTAAAGGCACTGTTGCCTTTCTAGTTCATTGTGTCTTAAGCATTAGTCATTCAAATAACTGTGAAGTATTTTATTAGTAATTCTATTAATTCCACTTGAATAGATCTTCATTTTATGAGTCACTGTGCACCCTGATTCTTTTTAAATTAAATATTTTTATGTAATTATTTTGTCAATTTATATTTTATTGTTATCACTAATGCCATGCTTTAATATTTTATTCATTATGTGATCTATTAATAAAAATCTTCAAAAACTAAATTGTTAATTCATTTCCTCAGAATTCATGAAAAATTTCTATATTCTGTTGACAATTTGCCAGCAAAAAAATAGGTAAATTTAACATGAGATATACTTCACCCTATACAGTGAGATATGAAAATCCTACTTCTCTCAGATAAATGAAGATTGTTCATTCACTATCCAAAATGTTTTTCAGTACTTACCATGTTTCAGGTGTGTATTAATTATGGGGGCCACACTTTCTCTGCCTTCATGGAATTTGAAACTAAAGTTTTATATTAGTTGACTAATCACACAAAGAATTATACAACAAACAGTGAAACAGTGAAAAATACTGTAAATAAAAGTGTATAGTATGACCACGGAGGTCAGAGAAATGTAGACCTCTATGCCTGTATGGCCCATTTGCTCCACAGTAAATGAAATTGTTCAGACACCAAACTTAACCTCCTGCCTCTTAAGTTGAATTACCATATGAGCTTAATATGACATAATACCTGTCATCAATTATCTCTCTTTTTTTTAAGCTAGAGACTTAACACAGGGGTACTTTACCACTGAGCTAGATTCCCAGCCCCCACCCTCAGTCTTATTTTTGAGACAGGGTCTTACTTAGTTTCTTAGGGTCTTGCTAAATTGCTGAGTCTGGTCTTGAGCTTATAATCCTCTTGTCTCAGCCTGAGCTCTTTAAAATTTATCCAAAGACCTTATATAAAGAAATTTTTTGTCAATGTTATGGGTATTGTGACCCAGAAATCAGGACATCTGAGCTTCATCTTTGGGTCTTCCTAACACCAAGAGAAGACTGTGGGCCTCCGTTTCTCTGCCTGAGATATAAAGGTATTGGACCAGGTCAGCACATGAACCACAGCAATCTAAATAGTCTCTGATTCCAAAATTTAAGAGAAATATTCTTATTATGGTTTGGATATGAAATGTCCCCAAAAAGTTCCTCTATCAATCCTCGTTTGGTCATTCTGTGATCATACTTCACATATTTCAAGGGTCAAATCAAGCACATGAACAAGTTCAACATCAGTGGAGTGGAGTGCCCACTGTTCTGTGAGGGGATAATGAATTGTGGAACTGTAATAGTCTCTAACAGCAAGTTGACACTTACCGCATAGGACAGCACAAATGTGAAATGATTGAATTGTGAGAGCTATAACCTAATCAGTCCATCCTAGTTTGAATGGATTTACTGGGTGGTAACTGTAGGCAGATAGGACATGGCTAGAGGAGGTGGGTTCCTAGAGGCATGCTTTGGAAGGGTGCATTTTCCCTGCAGCCCCTTCCCTCCTCCTCCTCCTCTTCCTCCTGCTTCTTTTTCTTTCTTTCTTACATTCTTCTCTCCTCTCCTCTTCTCTCTCTTTCTCCCTCCTTCTCTGTCTCCTTCTCTCACTCTCTCTCTCCTTCCTGACCCCACCATGAGCTGACCAGCTTTCCTCTGCTGGGCCTTCTCCCTTGATGTACTGCCTCATGTAGTCTTCCATCTGTGGACTGAGACCTCTGAAACCATGAGTCCCAAATAAATTTTTCCTCCTCTAAGTTTTTCTTGTCAGGTATTTTGGTTCAGTGATGAAAAAGGTAACTAAAGTAACTATTACTACAGAATAAGCCTGTACCTGGAGAGGTCTTGTGTCACACAGAAACTACAGGAGACATTAGCAAATTAAGTGAAAAGACAGAACTAGATGAATGCCTTTAGCTTTTACAACATAACTATATAGGATTGATTCATATCAAAAGCAGAAACTGCTTTGATTTTGAATAGTGTCCAATTATCTAGGACATAATTTCCTGAAGGTATATCTAATCCTTAACAGAAGTTGGTGTGGAATACACTAAATAATGACTAGAAGATAAATTAACCTATATGTAAGCAATTGCCACTCCACAATATTTTCTTTTTCTCCAGTATAAGTCAACCAGCTATATACAATTCTGAAAAAACTTTATTTTTTCAAAACACACAGATCATTGATAATTAACTGTTTGATGATGTCTCTTCTCCCCTGTACACAATATCTCATTCACTGGCTGAATTATTCAGTTTTTCTACATTAACAAACAACTCAATTTCTCAGAGTCTCAGAATAACAGGTATATTTCTTATTCAAGATTTTAAGTCAACAGAGCTCTGCCCAACAGTCAGCTGGACTTGGCTAATTCTGACTCCAGCCTGCTGTCTGAGTTCAGATATACTCCACATAGTTCTCATTCTAGAACCAAGACTGAACAGTGACTACATGAGGCATGGTTTTATGGCAAATGACAATAATGCAAATGGAAACAGACACTCCTGCTACTTCTTAAGCCTTATTTAAGATTGGTCATACTGTGACCATACTTCACACATTTCACTGGTCAAAACAATCTACCAACAGATCCACAATCAGTGGAGTGGAGTGCCCACCGTGCTAGGAAAAGGATAATGAATTGTGGGACAGTAATAGTCTCTAACAGCAGGCCGGCGCTCACCACATAGGACATAGCATGGCACATGGTCAATACTTTCTGCTTTGAGAATTTAGAGAATTGGATAACGTGTCATTTATTTTCCCAAAATATTCCACATTTTCTTAAGTATCTTGTAATTAAAAATGTTCTTTTCCCCTCATATGATAATAACCGCTGATGACTTAATCTTTTCAAAATTCAACATAGACTAAGAGTTTACCATCATATGTCCAATTACTAATTTTCTACATAGTAAAAGTTTAATAAATACTTTTTGATGAATTAGTAAATAACTGAATTATTTATAAACCAAATGTTAACTGCTTTTATCTTTTTTAAAAACTAAAAAATAAAATGAAGCTAAGGGTGAGATTTTTTAAGTGCTAAATTCTAGGTTGTTCTATCATTTGCTTTCTACCTAACTCAAGAAACTAATTGCTCCCTTTTGTGATTCTATTTAAATCTTATAGTTTTCTGGTTGAAAATAGTTTAGAAGTCAAGAATACTGTACTGAGATTATACGGACACCAAAGAAATTTCAGTCCTCATGCTTTAAAGATGATTATCATCGTCTTAATCTTTTTCCAGTTCTGGGAATTAATCCCAGGGTCTTGGGCATGCTATTCAAGTACTCTACCACTGAGCTACATCCCCAACCCTTTTATCTTAAAAATTAAAATTAAATTTGTGATATCTCACTCTGATGTATATCCTTTATTGCTTATTAAAAATAATTTCCATGTGTCTATTGAGCCCAAATCTTGTTGAAATGCAAAGTAAAATTTTAAGAAGTGTGGTTAAAGGTTTGATATCTGATTGAGTAGATATGTTAAGCTTTGAAAAAGCTACAGCAATATCTGATAAATACCTAATAAGCAAAACCAAACTATAGACTTTCAGAAATGAGAGGTGAT
This sequence comes from Glaucomys volans, assembly GCA_020662805.1. Classification (NCBI taxonomy): domain Eukaryota; kingdom Metazoa; phylum Chordata; class Mammalia; order Rodentia; family Sciuridae; genus Glaucomys; species Glaucomys volans. The sequence goes on from JAJEJO010004528.1 coordinate 567,528, forward strand.
TTTCTATAAGAATTATTAGGAGACCCAGCCAGGAGGAGGCCCGAGGACCAGCCGCTCCACCTTCCCCGAGGGCAGAGACCAGGCCTGCTCCAGGGGGTGGGCAGACCCAGCCTGGAGGAGGCCAGAGGACCAGCCACTCGACCTTCCCCATAGGCCCGAGCACCACATTATCAAGCACCCCTCAGACAACAGACTACTGAAAAATAGGAGGTTTGAACAGTACCATATAATTTTATTGCTGAACTTTTTTTAAATAGTATTACGATTATTCCTATTATACCTACTACATTCCCACTTTTTTCTTTTATTAATATTCTTATCACTCTATCATCCTCTTATTTATCTGTTTCCTTGCAGACTCTCTCTTTTCTCATGCTGACAACATATTTCTTTTAAGCCTGCTTTCACTATTCCTATGACATAGTACCTCTATAGACTCACTTTCTACCTCATTAACATTATATTCTACACCCCTCCTCATCCTCTTTTTCCACCATTTGAAATTGTGTTCCATATTGCAAACTATTGGTTTTGCTGAAAATAATAAGGTGAACAAATCTCTGTATATTATGACAACAGTTAATATCTAAATAGGGTATATATGGATTAAGGATACATATTGTTTATAGGTGTGTTGCTAATATTAATCTCTTCAAGGTGAGGTATTGAAAATCTGCAGGGACATGATAAGTCTTTAAAGGGAAACTGCAACACCTCTGATTCGCACTGCTAGAAGGGAAGAGACATGAGCAACATGAGAAAACAAGGGTAGAAAGTATCCCAAACAAACCTAGATGATATATCAATAGAACCCAATGACAACATGGTAGAAGGAATGTCAGAAAGGGAGTTCAGAATGTACATAATTAAAATGACCCAAGAAGTAAACGATGTGACTAGAGAGCAAATGCAGGCTATGAATAATCAGCTAATAGAGCAATTGCAGGAAGCAAAAAATCATTTCAATAAAGAGATAGAAATTCTGAAAAAAAAAACAGAAATCTTTGAAATGAAGAAAACAATAACTGAATAGAAAGCATAACTAACAGGCTAGATCACTTGGAAGACAGAACCTCAAACCACGAAGACGAAATATTTAATCTTGAATACAAAGTCGACCAGAGAAGATGGTAAGGAATCATGAACAGAACCTCCAAGAAATATGGGACATCATGAAAAGACCAAATTTAAGAATTATTTGGATTGAGGAAGGCACAGAGATACAAACCAAAGGAACGAATAATCTGTTCAATGAAATAATATCAGAAAATTTCCCAAATATGATGAATGAGATGGAATATCAAATACAAGAGGCTTACAGAACACCAAACACACAGAATTACAACAGATCCACACCAAGGCACATTATAATGAAAATACCTAACATACAAAACAAAGATAGAATTTTAAAGGCTGCGAGAGAAAAGCATCAGATTACCTACAGGGGGAATTCAATATGGATATCAGCAGATTTCTCAGTCCAGACCCTAAAAGCAAGAAGGGCCTGAAACAACATATTTCAAACTCTGAAAGAAAATGGATGCCAACCAAGAATCTTATACCCAGCAAAACTTACCTTTAGATTTGAAGACAAAATTAAATCCTTCCATGATAAACAAAAGCTAAAAGAATTCACAAATAGAAAACCTGCTCTACAGAACATTCTCAGCAAAATATTCCAAGAAGAAGAATGAAAAACAACAATGTAACCCAACAAAGGGAGGAATTATCCTAAAGGAATAGACAATTAAAGGAGAAACCAAGTCAAGTTAAAAGTCAAAAATAAGTCAAAATGACTGGGAATACAAGTCATATCTCAATAATAACCCTGAATGTTAACAGCCTAAATTCAGCAATCAAAAGACATAGACTGGCAGATTGAATTAAGAAGAAAGACCCAACAATATGCTGCCTTCAAGAGACTCATCTCATAGAAAAGGACACCCACAGACTTAAGGTCAAAGGATGGGAGAAAACATACCACGCACATGGACTCAGTAAAAAAGCAGGGGTTTCCATTCTCATTTCAGATAAAGCAAACTTCAAGCCAAAGTTAGTCAGAAAGGATAAAGAAGGTCATTTCATACTGCTTAAGGGAAGCATAAATCAGCAAGACATAATGATCATAAATATTTATGTTCCAAACAATGGTGCATCCATGTATGTTAAACAAATACTTCTCAATTTCGGGAACCACAAAGACCACAACACAATAATACTAGGTGACTTTAATAAACCTCTCTCACGGTTGGACAGATCTTCCAAAAAAAAAATTGAACGAAGAAACCATAGATCTCAATAACACGATCAATAATTTAGACTTAACAGACATATATAGAGTATTCCATCCAGGAACAAATGAATACACTTTCTTCTCAGCAGCACATGGATCCTTCTCTAAAATAGACCATATGTTATGCCACAAAGCTACTCTTAGCAAATACAAAAAAATAGAGATAATACCTTGCATTTTGTCAGATCATAATGGAATGAAATTAGAAAGCAATAATAAAGTTAAAAACAGAAACTATTCCAACCCCTGGAGATTAAATAATACACTATTGAATGATGTATGGATAACAGAAGACATCAGGGGAGAAATAAAAAAATTCATAGAGGTAAATGAGAACAATGGTACAACATATCAAAATCTCTGGGACACTATAAAAGCAGTACTAAGAGGAAAATTCATTGAATGGAGTGCATTCAACAATAGAATGAAAAGTGAACAAATAAACAACCTCACATTACTGCTCAAAGCCCTGGAAAAAGAAGAACAAATTAACACCAAAAGTAGTAGAAGACAGGAAATAATTAAAATCAGAGCTGAAAGCAATGAAATTGAAACAAAAGAAATTATTCAAAAACTTGACAAAACAAAAAGTTGGTTCTTTGAAAGAATAAACAAAATTGATAAACCCTTAGCCACACTAACAAAGAGAAGGAGAGAGAAAACTCAAATTACTAAAATTCAAGATGAAAAAGGAACTATCACGACAGACAATATCGAAATGCAAAACATAATTAGAAACTATTTTGAAAATCTATACTCCAACAAAATAGATAATCTCAAAGACATTGATAGCTTTCTAGAGATATGTGACACACCCAAAATGAATCTGGAGGACATACACAATTTAAATAGACCAATTTCAAGCAATGAAATAGAAGAAGTCATCAAGAGCCTAAGTACCAAGAAAAGTCCAGGGCCAGATGGATTCTCAGATGAGTTCTACAAGACCTTCAAAGAAGAACTCATTCCAATACTCCTCAAAGTATTCCATGAGATAGAAGAGGAGGGAAACTCCCAGACTCATTCTATGAAGCTAAAATCACCCTGATACCAAAACCAGAGAAAGACATATCAAGGAAAAAAGATTTTAGACCAATATCCCTAGTGAACATAGATACAAAAACCCTTAACAAAATTTTAGTAAATCGCATACAAAAACATATTAAAAAGACAGTGCACCATGATCAAGTGGGTTTCATCCCAGGGATGCAAGGTTGGTTCAACATCTGGAAATCTATAAACGTAGTCACCACATTAATAGGCTTAAAGTTAAGAACCACATGATTATTTCAATAGATGCAGAAAAAGTATTTGATAAAATACAGCACCCCTTCATGCTCAAATCACTAGAAAAAAGAGGGATAGTAGGAACATAACTAAACATTGTAAAGATAATCTATGCTTAGCCCACGACCAACATCATTCTAAATGTAGAAAAACTGAAAGCATCCCCTCTAAAAACTGGGAACAAGGCAGGGATGCCCTCTTTCACTGCTTCTATTCAACATAGTCCTTGAAATTCTAGCCAGAGCAATTAGACAGACAAGAGAAATAAAAGGGATTCAAATAGGAAAAGAAGAACTTAAACTATCACTATTTGCAAATGATATGATTCTATATTTAGAGGAGCCGAAAAATTCCAACAGAAAACTTCTAGAACTCATAAATGAATTCAGTAAAGTAGCAGGATATAAAATCCACACTCATAAATCTAATGCATTCTTATTCATAAGTGATGAATCCTCTGAAAGAGAAATTAGGAAAACTACCCCATTTACAATAGCCTCAAAAACAATAAAATACTTGGGAAACAATCTAACAAAAGAGGTGAAAGACCTCTACAATGAGAACTACAGAACACTAAAGAAAGAAATTAAAGAGAACCTTAGAAGACGGAAAGATCTCCCAGTTCTTGGATAGGCAGAATTAATATTATCAAAATGGCCATCCTACCAAAAGTACTATTACAAATTCAATGCAATTCCAATTAAAATCCCAATGATGGACCTCATTGCTGGGATCCAGCCCTAGCACAAGGGTCGTGGTGTTCTCTGGTGAATAGAGCAAGCAATCATGAAATTCATTTGGAGGAATAAGAGACCTAGAATATCTAAAGCAATCCTCAGCAAGGAGAGCGAAGCAGGAGGTGTCACAATACCAGACCTTCAACTATACTACAAAGCAATAGTAACAAAAACAGCATGGTATTGGCACCAAAATAAGCAGGTAGATCAATGGTACAGAATAGAGGACACAGAGATAAACCCACAAAAATATGGTTATCTCGTACTTGACAAAGGAGCCAAAAACAAACAATGGAGAAAAGATAGCCTCTTCAACAAATGGTGCTGGGAAAACTGGAAATCCATATGCAGCAAATCAAAACTAAACCTCTATCTCTCTCCTTGCACAAAACTCAATTCAAAATGGATCAAAGACCTAGGAATTAGGCCAGAGATCCTGCACCTAATAGAAGAAAAAGTAGGTCCAAATCTTCATCATATCGGCCTAGGACCAGACTTTCTTGACATGTCCCACAAAGCACAAGAAATAAAAGCAGGAATCAATAATTGGGATAGATTCAAACTAAAAAGCTTTTTCTCAGCAATGGAAACAATCAGCAATGTGAAGAGAGTGTTTATAGAGAGGGAGAAAATCTTTGCCACACACATGTCAGATAGAGCACTCATCTCCAGAATATATAAAGAACTCAAAAAACTCTACACCAAGAATACAAATAACCCAATAAATAAATGGGCTAAGGAAATGAGCAGACACTTCACAGAAGAGGATCTACAAGCAATCAACAGGTATATGAAAAAATGTTCAACATCTCTATTAATAAGAGAAATGCAAATCAAAACTACCTTAAGATATCATCTCACCCCAATTAGAATGTCTATTATCAAGAATACAAGCAACAATAGGTGTTGGCAAGGATGTGGAGAAAAAAGTACACTCACACATTGCTGGTGGGGATGCAAATTAGTGCAGCCACTTTAGAAAGCAGTGTGGAGATTCCTCAGAAAACTTGGAATGGATCCACCATTTGACCCAGCTATTCCACTCCTTGTCCTATACCCAATGGACTTAAAATCAGCATACTACAGTGACGCAGCCACATCAATGTTTATAGCACCCAATTCACTATAGCTAGATTGTGGAACCAACCTAGATGTCCTTCAATAGATGAATGTATAAAGAAACTGTGGTTTATATACACAATGGAATATTGCTCAGCCATAAAGAATAATAAAATTAGGACATTTGCAGGTAAATGGTTGGAATTGGAGAAGATCATATTAAGTGAAATAAGCCAATTCCAAAAAACCAAAGGCAGAATGATTTCTCCTATAAGTGGTTGATGACACATTGCCGGAGTGCGGGGAGGTATGGGAAGAATGGAGAAGGAATGAGATGTATAAAGGAAAATGAGGGGTGGGGAGGGGATGGGGAAGGAAAGATAATAGAATGAGATGAACACCTTTATCCTATGGATATGTATGAATAGGCAAATTGTATGATTCTACTTTGTGTACAACCAGAAAAATGATAGTTGTACTCCATTTGTGTTCAATGAACTAAAATTTTTTAAAAAGTCAATAAATATATTTGAATTTTTCAAAAAAAAAGAAATTATTAGGAAAATCTCAATGAAGAAGTAGAATTTACCTTAACCTTAGGAAATAGTATGATTTGCATCACTAAATTAGAGAGGGCTATTATTTCAAAGAGAAAAGTGTGATAAATAAAAAGTAAATGGCACATAACAAGCAATAATAAAACTGCTGTGTAGTTTGCATATGATTTGTTCCCTGAAGAATCATGTACTATAAAGTTGACCCCCAATGTAACAGCAATGAGCCATAGTGAAAATTGTTAAAAGGTGGGGCCTAGTGAGAGGATATTTATTTCAGAAGGGCACTATCCCTGGAAGAGATTAATACCCATCTTGAGGGAGTGGGTTAGATCTTAAAGAACTGGATTGTTTGCCATGAGATTGGGTTTTTATAAAGTAAGTCCATCCCACTTGTCTGGCCTCTTCTACACACAATACCCTCCATGCACTCCCCCTGTGTGATACAACCCTCTCCCCATGTTATGATACAGCATGAAGCCTCATCAAATATAGCCACCCATGCTTAGATTTTTCAACTTCGAAAACTTTGAACCAAAATACACCTCTTTTCCTTATAAAGTATGCATTCTGTATCTTGGTATAGCAATACAAAAAGGACTGAGAGTCAAAGCTATACATAAGAAAATAAATATATATAAGGCTTGGAAAACAGGAAACATACTGTGTATGAGAACATAAAATGATGAATTGAGTAATCCAAATTTGGTTTTTCAAGCATTGTAGAGCCATCAAAGTTGTTTTGCTAAAGACAGTATCATAGTGAAAGTGCAGTTTTAAGACAATTAATTTGGCTATAACACATATTTGAATTTGAGGAGAAGTATCATAAAGGCAAGTTAGGGAGATCTTTTCTACCATCAAGGTATGAGATAATTATATCTAAATGAAAGTAGATGATTAAAGTGTTATAAAGGTCAACATAACAAGTACAAAACCAAGTATTATGATCTGAACAGAGCAGCATGCCCTAGGTTTAGGTTATGGTCCCAAAATTCAGATCAGAGAACATTGTGGCCAGAACACTGAAAAAATATGGTGTTGGACAGAATCTTAAAATAGAATCAATGTAAAGGTCATTGATTAGTTACCACAGAGACCATGTGATTCCCAAAGTATGAACAAACCCCAAAGACAAAGCTCAGGTATATGCTATGGGTATTATTAGCTAGATTCCAAACTGAAGAGGGCTTCCAGATTATGTATTTAGAAAAGAGGGGCCATAAATTCATTTTTTAAAAAGAATTAACATTGAAGATATTTTTATGTGAAGAAAATTAACCAATGTTCACTCTTCTGGCCCTAATCTAAGAGAATTTTTTTCAAGGGAGTATATATAATTCAAAATGATGTTGGTAGCAGCACTGTGATGGCCATGTATGCTTAATGCCACACAGTTCTGCTTGAACATAGAGAGTCCATGGATCTGAGCCCTTGTACTAGAAGCAGAAAGGACAAAAGGATTGTGATTCACTTGAGAGAGGTAAAGTTTAGGTGGTCCACATAGAAATTTAATTCATGAACTTCTATCAAGTGAAAGTAATTTGCACAATCTCTGACAGACTTTTATTCTTCACCAAAGAAAAGCAAGATTCATATTTTACAGCTTATTCAAATTATGCAATTCCAAATTTTGAGTTCTTCCATTCTTACTCCAGCAATAATTTCTATAATAAGATTTCTAACATGAAGTAACAAATATACTGTTAAGTCTTGATAAATACACAGAGAAATAAAGAAATGGATAAAGGGAGAATGTGGGAACCACAGACAGTGTGTACCTTTATATTAAGTTAAACCAGAATCATTAGAAAAGATGTAATAAAAGCACAGCATGCAGATATAAGAAAAATGTATCAATTCTCAAAAGGATAATTCTAAAAAACATTTTCATTGTTTATGTACTAGGATACCACCAAATAGAATATTATCGAGGAATGAAAAAATTCTGTGTAATGTTTTTATCTATGAGCATAGTATGTTCATTTGTTGTATGATTCATAACTCCAATATACAGAAGCCTGACTCCTATGCCACTGAGGGGAGATTTTAGATGTGGCACTGTGCCTTTGTTCCCTGAAAACTGTCAGCAAACACTGAGGAAAATAATATAGACTACCTGCCTCTATGTACCTGGATACCAAAAATAATATTTTTTTCTTGTTTGTAAACTAAAAATTTTCAGTGTTAGAGATCAAACAACAGAAGAGCTCAATGACAGAGAAACCATTGATTGTTAATTGCAAAACTACTATAAAAGCAAAATGTAGATATGGCAGTATTTTTCAAATACATGAAAATCTGTCTGATGTCTGATTCAATTAAAAGACTGTATCTATAGTCACCATCAACACATCTCTATTCCTTTCTGAAGTGAAACTCTGACTTGCCTCTATTCTCAACAACTGTCCATTTTTCAAAACACTGTTTATTTGTAGGCATCTCTACTGTTTAGAGATTTTGCATCAAGATTTTAACCCTGTAATCTTTTCCACATTGATATCATTAGTTTTTAAAAATGTGTACATTGTGAATATTAATGGTAGATGGAGATATGATACACATGTAAGGAGGATTATTTGTAAGAAAGGAATTTAAGAAATGCAGCAATTCCAAAATCAAATGATCTGCTTTATTGCCTTTCCACCCCAACCCCAAAGTCCACCAGAAGCACTATTATTGCTTCATTGCTTACTGAGTATAAATTGGTAAATTAATGGAAAAACACCTTATTTGGAAGTGTCATCTCTTAAAATAATCATGTGAGTGAGAATTTCCTGTAGCAATTATTTAAAATACAGATTCTTGGGATCTACCTCCACAGAGATTCTGATTAAGAAGGTGTAGTGTAAAGGCCAAAATTTACATTTTTAACACATTCCTCAGGTGATTCTGATGCATAGTCTACACACTGAATTATTATTTTAGAAATTAGAGGAATAAATACTTATTTGTTCTGATTTTACTAACGAGTCATTTATGCTAGAATTGATAGTGATAGAGACAGGGAATAAAACATCCAGGTAAATTATAAAGCACAAGAAGAGAGCAAAGCCTAAGTTAAACCTCAGCCCATAGGGTCTCAGATCTCCCGAAATGTCACAGAAAAAAAAAACAGATGATAGAGAGAGAGATAGGTAGGGATAGATAGATAGATAGATAGATAGATAGATAGATAGATAGATAGATGATAGATAGATAGATAGATAGATAAATAGATAGATAGATGATAGATAGACAGACAGACAGACAGATGATAGATTATGAGAGTTAAAAATCTCACATTCCTTTTACGTTTCTGCCATATACAATAATAGATCAGACCAATAGCTTCCATTTTCAGACCACAGCAGACTACTCTTTCCACTCTTTCACATTTTGTTGACTTTACCATCTTCTTAAAACCCAGTCAGTGGTCACTCCTTTTCCTGTCTGTAAGAATCTACTAGTTTCATTGTCATCCCTAAGTTGACCACCTGGAGTCCTTCATTTCACCAACTCCACTGCCACCCATTCAAGTCCCCTTCCCTATTATCCCACACTACTTTTTTCACCAAACTCCTAAACCAAGGTGAACCCTTCACTAATGTCTGCTTCTCTGCTTTTAGTGAACACACTGAACACAACCCACACAGTTATACATACTGATGCCACTCCAATATATGAACTTTCCCCTCAGATGGATTTTTCCCACCTTTGGGAATTTTTTTTTTTTGCTTTTTTAAATTGTTTGTTCTATTCAGTTATACATGACAGCAGAATGCATTTTAGTTCATTGTACACAAATGGAATATAATTTTCCATTTCTCTGGTTGTACACCATGCAGAGTCACACTATTCTTGTAATCATACATGTACATAAGGTAATGATGTTTGTCTCATTCCACCATCTTTACTTTCCTCCACCTCCTCCCCTCCCCTCATTTCCCTCTACACAATCCATCCTTCCTTCATTCTTCCTTTACACCCTTCCCCCCATTATATATCAGCAACCACTTAACAGAGGAAACAGTAAGTCTTTGGTTTGGGGGAATTGGCTTTTTTCACTTAGCATGACATTCTTCAACTCCATCCATTTACCTGCAAATGCCATAATTTTATACTTCTTTATGGTTGAGGAATATTCCACTGTGTATATACACATTTTTCTAGTCAACTCTACCTCTTATTCCTCATAGTAGCTACTTCAAGTTTTTATCAGTTTGCAAAAGACAATATTAATTTTATCAGCACAAAAAGTAGAATCTGTCACTTAAATGCTACTCTAATTTTCCATCCCTACACATAAATGTTTTTGTCTACATCTTTAGGCAAATACCTGTATCTATATCCATGGCTGCATGCATCCTTTCTCATCCCTCCTACCTCAGAAAAGTAAGAGCTTCTATACATCTTATCATATTTATCCCATCTTCTCCAAGACTTTATCTCATTCATTTGATCTTTTCCCAGCCTCTTTTCATTCTCTTTTTTTTAACCTTTTCATCCTCTTTCTTTTCTATTCTCTCCCCTCAATATTTTCATGACTATCTTTAAAAAAATAAAGTTCCTTACCAAATTTGCACTATTCTCTAAAACAACCTTTCTTTTCCCCTTACTTTTTGTTGGAAACTCATAAATAATGATTTAAGCTATTTTTACATGTTTCATTCATTCTTTAACTCTCTAAATTTTGCCTTACTGCCCCATCTTCTTATTCAAGTCAACCTTACTAAGGATAGTACTCAGTACCTCCTCTACAAATCCAGGGAACACCTCTCATTACCTATGTCACTTGTCCCTGGTGGCTCTGACATCGTTCACTTTTGATGTGTTCACATCCTTTGGGCTCTGTGATACCAGTCTCCCTGGCTACCCTTTCATCTGGCTCTCTAATCCTATTTGCTCCTAATGGAAAAGAATATAATGATAATATGTAGTTCATATGGTGTATGTGCCAATGAAGTAACAAAATATAATATAAAATATTTTAAAACAGAGTCAAAATAGAAAGGTGGTGTAGTTAATGTTAGACAGTTTGCTATTTATCCATGTGTTGTATAGTTGCTATAATTATAATCTTAACTATTTCTAGCACAAAGTAATCATAAATGAATTCTCTTTTGTTTTTGTTAAAATTCAGAGTCCTGGGGCTCACCCCAGACCTAACAAACTGACATTCTCTGAATAGATTCCAGTATGTATTTTAGGAAGTTCCTTGGGTGATTCTTCTGCATATTCATGTTGGAGTTTGACCATGTTGTCCCCTTCTGTTGGCAGGGACCTCGAAATTAGACCGGTCTTAGATCAAGTTTGGGGATAAGGTATTACATCTAAAGCTTTTTTATTAGTTTCAGTTTTTATGTCTATGAAAAATAGCATAGTGCCATCAACTTGTAGGTTTGTGGAGAAAATAAAATTATATGGTATTTACAAAACACCCACCACAATGCACTGTATATAGGCCATTCCATGTCTATCTGTAATATCCTCAATTTCATCCTCAGTGGTAAGGCAAGAGCAGCACTAATGCAGTACAGAGAATAAATCCTATTGAATCCAGTCTATGTCAATCCAAGATGCATCTGCTAAAATTTGCTGCAAATATAAATCTTGGGTTGCCTTAGTTACTGAGAGGTCCAGTGAGTATGACAGTAAATTAAAAGCCAATAGACCAGGCACAAACTGTAATATGACAATAACATAGAACCAATAGACCAGGAAAACGGAATGAAGTTAGGGTGTCACATATTGTAAAATGAATTTAAAGTGAAGTAGGTCATTTAGACAGGTAGGTTCCATCTAATGATGAATAGTGTTCATGTGCTGAAGATATAGTGTTGATCAATATCATAATCCCAATATGGGAAGTCCAAAGGAAATTCCAGATGTGATCTCTGCTTCCAAGGACATAATATTTCATTGGAATATAAAGACTAGAGTGTACAAAAAAAAAACTGAAAATAAATTTGAAGCGTATTTTTTTATTGATTCTTATCACATGTAAGATTTACTGTATGGTGATTTGGAAAAATGCAAAGTTACCTGAATGCCTTAAAAACAAACATTCAAGAATGATACCTGTGTAGATAATGTAGGAGGTAACACAGAGAAGAAGAGGAAAGGAATTACAAAGAGTGGGTTAATATGGAACTAATTGTTCTCAGGTTTTGATATTTGAAGCTCTGTAAGAAGTTTTAAACCCTCTCAGTTTCATGGGTTTGGACTCTATGCATGATTAAGTTTTATATTATATAAACTTCTCTTTTCAGTTGTAAAAGAAACATGGCAGAAGTCATCATGGCGTGCTCCATGGAGAATTTGGGGACCTAGTTGGAAGCTGAAATAAAGCTTAGATAGCTGAACTGAACTGTCCTCATATGAAGGAAACGTTAATTAAGGAAGAGGGGCAAGAATTAACATGAGAGGCCTTGGAATGAGAATCCAGTAGGACATCAGCAGCACCTAAAGTCATGCTAGACAGAGAGGATGTCTCTCAACATGAAAAGACTCTGATACTTGACAAGGAATGCAGATTAAGTTCTATGGGAAAACAAAACATTGTTCTAGGGAAATAGTGACAAAACAACACATAATACATAGTATTCTTTTGATTATTTTTATTCACTCAACTAGTCACTGACAAAAATATAAAAGTAAAATGCTAGGCATTGCAAGAAATAAAATTTAGATATAGTACACTGCTCTCAATAACATTAAAAATTAGGGTATGAGATAGTGACAAAAATAATTATAATGACAGCAGACTATAAATGCTAGAAGATGGATATATGATAATACTTACAGGAAGTAGGTAGCCTATGATCGGTGGTAAGTCATGGTATTTAGATGTGATCTTGAAGAGTCAGTTTTATTTAAGTAAAGATAAAAAGGAAAGAATTTTGTAAGGAAAACAATATGAGCAAAGGTGATTCATTTTAACAAACATTGCATGACTACTTGTGTGCCAGGTCCTAGATTGATACTGGGCAATAATGACATCACATTATTTGTCCCTAAGAGCTTAACACATGTAAACAGAGAAAATGGTCTCAGGGATATTTGAACAGTTCCATTCAACCAAAGCATGCATAGATGAGGAAGCGATGAAATGAAACTCGGAAGATAAATTGAACCAATATTAATAAAAACCTTAAATGCCAGGCTACAAAACCTTAAATGTACAGTTAGTTCTACTGGATATGAAGTTCATTGAAGTTGTTGTTAACATTTTTATTAGAAGAGGAAAATGAAGAAAGTTGTGTTTTGGGAGAAACGAATAGAATTAGATTTTAAAGAAAGAGACTTTGGAAGTAGGAGGCTATTATTACACTAATAAAGTATAGAGTGATAACCGTCTGAGACAGCTGGTGACACAAGAGTAATAATAAAAGCTTCTGTGTATCAAGAACACCTTAATACTGTAGTCATTTGCTTAAGACATAAGTGAGGGCTGGACTGTAGCTCAGTCGTTGAGCACTTGCCTACCATGTGAAGCATTGGGTTCGATTCTCACCACTGCATATAAATAAGTAAATATTTATATAAATATGTCAATGGCAAAAACTAAAAAAAATGGTAAAAAAAAACACAAACGTATGTGAATCATCTTACTCCTCACAATATCCCTATTAGAAGAACATTGTTATTATTCCCCATTGACAGATAAGTAAACTGAGCAAAAAGATGTTTTTAAAAAGTGCCCATGTTTTACAACAAGTAAATGATGAAGCTAGATTCAAGTAAGCACAGTCTCCAGAAACTGCAATTTAACCACTGGCTATAGAATCAAAAACAGCTATAAATTTTGAACTTGCACTTCTAAGTAAAAAATGGTTCAATTAACAAATACAAGGAGGTAAAATATTTTTTTCACTTAAAAACTTCACCAATTTAAAAACAAAAACTATACTATCTCTTTCCAAAATCATACTTACTGACAGTTTAGTCATTTTCAAATTCAGTAATAGAATTTCAACAGCAGAGGATCTCAGAGAATTTCTACTCCAATCTCACAACTTTACAGAAGTGGGAATTAAGACCAAAATTAAGGGAATTGACCAAAGTTGGTGGGAGAAAAAGCTACATAGGAATTCAACTGCAACTAACATCCATATCTCCTGTTTGGTCTACTGTAGCACAATACACTGATTTTACAAGGTGGGAAAGAAACAATACTTTTCTTATGTTTTTCATAGTAAACATGGAAGATCACAATACTGGCCATAAATTTGTAAGTACAAATTTTTAATTAGAGATTCCAGAAATGTATGTGGATATATATTGGTTACATATCTACTCAAATTCATGAGAGTGCTAACTGTTGTGATTATCAGTTAGGCCCGTTTTTAACAGCTTTGACACATGAATGTATTTGCAACAGCTGATTTTCAGAGCATGACATTGAGTAATTTCACTTCCATGTTATAACAATCCTTCAGTGAGTAAATAAATCTCTGTACTACTTGATACCTTGAAGTGATAAATAAATATCAGAGTGTTTGATTTTGAGGGGTGGGAGAGGTAACCAGAGGAAGTCTGTGCTTTGCTGTCTTGACTGGACATCTTTCTGGAAGAACTTCAACCTCTCCTCTTTGATCATCGCTGAGTATTTCCTCTTGCAGCACCAGACTCCAGCATTAATAATAAAAACACAGCCAGGCCTATTTGCTCTCATTTATTTTATCAGTCATTGTCAGACTCAGAAATGAAAAATAAAAGGATGCATATCCTTTTCATGTCTTTTCAGTGAAATACCAGCAAAATATGTTCATAACATTAAGTATATCAGAAGAAGTCTTACATTGATGTAGAACCAAAATAACTTGGAAAGCCCTGTGGCTTCAAAGCTAATGGAATGTGCCAAGAAGGCCAACCTAAAAGCCAAGAGAACCCATTGGGAGACTCAGAGGGCAGTAGGGTAGGTTTTTCTGCCAGAGAACAAGTCAAATAAAAACTGAGAATACTTGGTCAGTTATTTCCCCATGATCTTCCCTACTCACGTTGAAATAAAACAAAAGGAGTTTGAAAGTAAGAATAAAATATCAACCAGTGAAGTTGTAAAGAAAAGCTAGATTCACTTCAAATTCATTGTTTCAATGGGTGAAGAACTGATTAAATATGAATGCATAAATAACACAGAGGTCCTGTCACTGGACAGAGAACAAAAGTAAAAGATAAATGAACATGTACAGAAGTGGGATAGAATAAAGAAAAAAAGAGGAGGAAAGCAAATACAAAAATTAAAAAGTGTAAGAATGGGAAAAGAAAAATCAAAGAAATTAAGCTGACAGGAAGGAACATATGAAATGCAGCTGTGATGCTCATTTGCTCTCCTTTTAAAATGTAAATTACTTCTGATTTGGAAGTCAAGGTCTGGTTATTTTCCTGTGGAAATATAGCCAAATTCATTCCAAATAGTCTCTTTCCCAAAAGAGAGAAA
The DNA here is from genome assembly GCA_020662805.1 of Glaucomys volans. Lineage (NCBI taxonomy): Eukaryota > Metazoa > Chordata > Mammalia > Rodentia > Sciuridae > Glaucomys > Glaucomys volans. The sequence continues at coordinate 582,879 of JAJEJO010004528.1, forward strand.
ATTGGGAAGGATAATGTAGTCTTACTTTAAGGAATTAAAAAATAGTTCTAAAAACCTAAAGGCATTTCAATGTAAGTTGTCTGCAACAGACAGCCTCAAACCTCAAAATTTCCTTGCCGGATGTAGGCACAAAGCAAGCCTGAGACTTGGTTGCCTGGCAACCGCGCTCTTCACAGGCAGCTGGAGTAAAAAGAAACTGCCTGGTGCCAAATGGCCTTTCACCTGCTTCGTAAAAGGGAAATCAGAGTGAAAGAGGTACCTCGCAAGGGCCAAAGCGCCCCGTGAGAAACAGAGGCTTGAGAAACCCTCTATCCTCACTTTGTTCGGGATGCACTTGATGGGAGGAGGGGAGGTTCTGATACCTCAGTAATTAGAGATGCTTTTCTCTCCCCTCCCCCTCCTGCGGGTACCTCCTTGAACAGAACAGCCAGCAAGCTTGCTCTGACATTGCTTAGAGAGAAAGGAAAATCATTTTAAGCCTTTCTCTCTGAATTAATAAATTCTGGAAACCAGGAAAAAGCTTACATCTCCCCATTTTTTCACTACATTTGCTTTCTGATAATATAAGGATTAATGAAGTGTGTTTAGGATGAAAAGAGAAATAGGAATGATGACTAGAAATATTCTGTTTTTTGGGGAGTTCCTGGTAATTGAATTTATCTTGGGAATGCTACCTGGCAGACAATTTTAGTGGAGATGTGAAAAGTGCCTGGAGGTGATTTAATATAAAGAATACTGAGTGCTTTCCAAAAGAATTCATATGATCCAGTCCTAAAATGGAGAGTATTCCAATATCTTTGTCTGTGAGAAATTGTAGTCTTTACTAGTTCTTTAATGAATGCATACTGAATCATTCCTCATTAGCCCAGCTCTCTCAGGATGAAACACATAATGTGAGCAGAGACTGGGCAGCTAGCTACACAGCAGCCAGAAATAAATCATTGAGGTCAGCTTTGGAGGGATGGATTCTGCTCCTCTCCTGTCAGTTAGCACAGCATTGGAATTCTCAGCTCTAACTTGGGTGGCATCAGCATGATGTACTTAATTACTTTTTGAATTTTTTTTCAGGTAAAATTCTGAATATAAATCGTAAAAATATATACACTACTCAAGCTCTGTGGGATATTCAAATTGTATAAATTTATTTCAGTTGTATTAACTACCAGAAGTATACTTACTTTTTATACCTTTTATAGCACTTGGTTCCTTTTGTTCCTTTATTCTGTTGGAATTATGGGATACACAAACACATACTTCATTCGTGTCCCCCCCCCCACCATTCCACCTCCAAAGTTGAGGAGGAAATACGGTTGGTGTTCTCCACGTGACTTCTCCAAGTCCGTCTTCTGTGATTGTCAGCAGCTATAGAATCATCCTGAAAGCTTTGGTCAAGGAAGGTAAAGAAGTGTCAAGCAACTGAAAAAGAAACAATAGCCTATAAGCACACCTCACATCTCTTCCAAAGGTCAAATCGATTACTAAAGACTTCAGTGAGTGTCAAGAGGGGAAGGATAATTTTGCTACAAGTTAAAGATACATCTGACCCATCATTTATGACTTTCACCCTCAGGAATGGCTATAGGAACATTCACCAATAACTGTAATTCCTCATCTAAGCTTATCTTAAAAGTAAAAATTCTCAAAAAAACATATGATATGACAAAATGTGGTATATTTGGTTACACCAACGATTGTTAGGCAATTAAATGCTTAAGATGATTTTCTCTTCTCTGAAAGAGTGTTTTTATGACCTATTACTAGATAGCTTTTTATAGTAAGTCTTCAATTACAAAGTTAAAATGGAAGATGAGTTTTTGTCTTTTATTTTAAAACCCTGGCACAACCAGTTGTACTGGTACACATCTATGATCCCAGCTACTCAGGGGGCTGAGGCAGGAGGATCACAAATTCAAGGTCAGCCTGGACAACTTAGCAAGACCCTGTCCCAAAGTTGAAAAATAAAAAGGGATGGGGATGTAGCTCAGTGGCAAAGTGCTTCTGAATTCAATCTCCAGTGATGAAAACAAAACAATACAAAATTAAAAAAAAAAAAAAAAAACAAACTTGGTCACCTTCTTGGGGAAGTGTACCTTAGGGTAGAATGTGAGACCAGCTATAGATCAGCATACACAGGTTCTTAACCTTGACCTCACAACAGAATCACCTAGGAGCTTTTTTAAAAACACTGATTTCCCTCCCTCTGCTGTCAAAGCTGTGAACTTTTTCCTTTTTTAAAATGATAATTATTAATGGTTAATAATTGTACTAGTTAATAGGTTTCATTGTGACATTTCCATACATGCATATAACATTCTTGGATCCCTGATTCTATCTCCTATCCCTGATATACTTTCTTAGCTCCCTTCCTTCCTCAAATAGAGGCCCCTTCCTCTTTCCTATTGGCCCTCCTTCTAATTTCATGTCATCCTTTTCTTCCCATAAATATCACTTGTGCAGGAAAATGGATGCAATTGGAGGTTATCATGTCAAGCAAAATAGGACAGATTCAGAAAGACAAGTATTGCATGTTTTCTTTTGAGTCCACATCTGAGTTAGTTCTCTATGAAATAGTGTTAGTTTATACCCATGAACTTATAAGCTAATTTAGGATTAAAAATTTTAAAAACATCTCATTTTCGGGGAGATTCACTTAGGAGACTGGTTGCATTCTTACAGGAAAAAATAAGCACAGTGTTTAATGTT
>JAJEJO010004529.1:0-10119 GCA_020662805.1 Glaucomys volans
TTCTCCCCAAAGGTACACATTTAAAGGAATCATCTTTAGGTGTTGCAAGCACAACATCAAGATCAGAAGACTTGGAGATTCACCCACCAGATGTCAGCAGAATCGCCACACAGCTGGTAGCTGGGCCTGGAAAGTGAGCACCCGCTTCTGCTGCACCCGGCCACCAGCCTCTGTGTGGAGTATTTTTCAATTACAATGGCCTTTCCCCCCGAGCATTCAAATCTGCCAAACCTTAAATCAGATCCTTAAATTGTGGTATCAAAAAGTATTAAAGAGTTTAAAACATAATGAAGCCTATTCAACCCTTCACTGCGATTATTAATATTATAATGGAAATCACTTTAACGATAAAAGGGTCTTGTACTGTTAATCTATTTAAAATTAAAAATGCATTTTGAAACATTTGCCACCTCCCCTTATTTTAGCCTTTCCAGTGTCTGGTTGCCTTGTGCTTTCCTTGCACTGCAAACCTTTCGCTGATTTGTCCAGAGCAATTGGATGTTTGAGACTGTATCTGTCATCTATTGCTGCTGTAACAAGTCCCCATAATCTTTGTGGCTTAGAATGACATGAAGCTATTTTGCAGTTCTAGACATCATGAATCCTAAGGGGTTTCACAGGGCTAAAATCCAGGGGCAGGCAGGGCTGTGTGCCTTCTGGATGCTCCAGGGCAGAATCACTTCCTTGCTTCTCGGCTTCTGAGGCCACCCGTAGGCCTGGCTCAAGACCCTCCATCACTCAGTCCTGCTTCTGTGGCCACAGCTCCTCCCTGCACCTGCCTCCCCGTCATAAGGACCCTCATGGTTACATGGGATCCACCAGGATATCCCAGGGTAATCTCCCAACTCCACATCCTTAATAAGCACATCTGCAAAGCCCCTTTCCTGGTGAGGCAGCATCTTCACAGGTCCTGGGGGGGCAGGCTACCTTTGGACAGTCATTCTACAGAACCTACCCAAGGGGAAAGTCATCCCGTGATGGGCTGATCAGAGTGGGTGTGTCACCTGCCCAGCAGGACAGTCCCCATGAGCTCACTCTCCAGTTGGTGCTTTGAGGGTCCATTGGACCTCGACCTCAACCTCAGCTAATGTATGTGGTGTTTCCTTTGTCAATTTCCATCCTTTTAGCTAAAAGTAACAAGCCTCTAGTTTAGGTTACAGGACGGGGATGGTCGTTTCTTTTGCTCTCCACCAAGCCAGCTAGAACAAGGTCCAGACTCCACTCAGACTTCCTGTCTGGTCTGACCAGGTTTCCTGATTCCTCTGATCTGAGTTACTCCTTTCAAACGGAGACCCTCAGTCCAACTCTGCAGGGTGGACGAAGATTGAGGCTGTCACATACAAGTTGCCGGCACAAGGAGGTTGCTGAATAAAGTCCGTTTCTGTCCCTCTTCAGGTTCAAGTGTCCACGTTTAGATCCTGCATCCAGGAAGCAGGATCCCTGCAAAGATGCCGAGATGTGAGAGGAGAGTCCTGTTTCATCTGGGGACCAGCAAACATCCAACTTCCTTCTTGACTTCCTCAAAAGCCATCATGACCATGGAAGCAAAGCAACGCAGAGAGGCAAGCACTCCGGCCTTGCGAGAGTGTCCAGCTGATCCCCCAAGCCCCTGGAAGACAAAGCCCTCATCACGACCAGCATTGCGCTCCCTCGGTTCCTACCTTCTCAGGACAGGAATAGAATCAGCCAGCGTTCGCTCTGCAAATGCCTTGATTCTCTCCTGAGATCTCTAAGAAGGCAGGCGGTAGAGGGTCCCTCTACAGGTAGACATCTTCTCAGAGAAAGCACCTTCTTTTTCCTGCCCTGAGCAGAACGGAGGTCTCCACACATCCCACCTTCCTGCCAGGGGTTTCTTCTTGCATGCAGCAAGAGCCCCCTCTGCTGAACCTTGTTGGGTTTGCTGCACAGATTTATTAAGAACAAGCAAAAACTGAACATGGGTGCAGCTGGAATCTCACCCAGGAGCTCTTAAGCTCTCTTGTGTGTAAGAATTGTCCAAATGGATGCTTTTCTTATAAAACGGAGATGCTCTTACCCCATGTCCACCTCCTAAGAGGCAGAACGAGTGGAACCCAGCCTGCCTGTTCCAGGACAGGGTATAGTGGATGTCCAGGGAGAACTGGGCTGAGTTCAGAGGACAAAGTGGTGGTACAGAGGCCAGGCCTGCATGTCCTCCTTCTGAGAAGACTTAGCAGGAAAAGGGGGTCGACTTTTTTTTTTTTTTTACAAAGGTATTGAACTCAGGGACACTCGGCCACTGAGCCACATCCCCAGTCCTATTTTGTATTTCATTTAGAGACAGGGTCTCACTGAGTTGCTTAGGGCCTCCCTAAGTTGCTGAGGCTGGCTTTGAACTCGTGATCCTCCTGACTCAGCCTCCGAAGTTGCTTGGATTACAGGCGTGCGCCACCATGCCCGGCTAGGGGGGTCGACTTTTAAGTTCAGGAAACCTGTATCTTCTTGAAGGCAGAGAGAAGAAAAAGAAGGAAGAGACAATGGAAAATAATAGCAAAATAATAATTATATTATTTTCCTATTGTTACTGTTTTTAAAAATCAAAAACTTAGTGGTTTAAAACCACAGAAGAACATTCTCTTACAGAAGTAAGAATCTCAAATCAGTCTTGCTGGGCTCCAGTCAAGGTGTCCTGGGATGCTGCCCCGAGGGTCCACCTTTTGCCAGCTCCTAGAAGCCACCCACGTTCCTTGTGGCCCCTTCTTCCTGCAGTCTTCAAAGCCAGCAGCCACATCACTCTGATCTGCCCACTCTCCTCTGACACCTTACGTCCCCCTCATATGGACCTCTGTGACTATCACCCCCTCCACCACTCCAGACAACCCAGAATGATCTTCCATCTCAAGATCCTCAATCACATCTGTGAAGCACCTTTTGCCACGTAGGAGAGCATCCTCCTGGTTCCAGGGATTAGGACTCGGTGACTTGGGGTCCTACTGGGGGCCATTATTCCGACTACAGCAATAACAGCAACAGAAATGAGGTAGAATAGAGCTCAGATCTCCTGCTCGTCTTCCAGACACGCGGCATGAACAAGCATGAACCCGAAGAACCTCACATCTGCTCCATGTTGGAGTGAGAGGACCCTGAAGCTGAGTCTCTCGGGGGCAGGAGTGGAAGAAACGCTGCTCAAGAGGAGAGCTTTCCAACTTGTCTTCCAGAAACCCCAGGACATGATCCAGAGCCATCCCCGAGAGAGTCCAACGCTGGCCATTTGTGCCTCTGCTTGGACAGAAAGGGCCGGGCTGCCATCTGGTGGGCACAGCCTCTCGGAGCTCCTCCCACCTCAGTGATGGCGCAGGAGACAGAGCTGCACCCCAACCTCATCACCGGCAGCCCTCAGCCCCTCCTCCCTAGACTCAGAGTAGGAAATTATGCTTCTCTCAGCAGAACCAGGGAGGAAAAATATAAGATTGAATAAAGGGTGAGTTTTGCTTCAATTCCGCTCCCATGCCAGGTTATCCAGGTCCAGGAGGCTGAGACGGTCCCGTGGCCTGACCCCAGAGGGTGCTGCTTGCCAAGCGCAGCCTGCCACAGGCGGCCATGGGCTGGGAGAGGAGGGCCACACCCTGGCTGCGCCCAGCAGGAGCCCCAGCTGGTGAGCGAAGAGTGCAGGCCCGGGATTGAGTTTTGATACAGTGCCGTCAGGGCCGTCAGGGCCGTGTGGCAGGACACGGTGGCAGCAGGGACTCCCCGTGAGGGCAGGAGAAGCCAAAGCAGGCAGAGGGAGGGGGATGGCTCCTGAGAGGGGCACCCGCCCTCTAGGTTTCTCTGGGGTCCCAGCTGCCTGAGGTGGAGGGCGGTGTTCCCCAGCTGGGGAGGCCCCCGCAGGGCCCCTCTGTGCAGCTCTGAGCACTAACCAGCTGCTCAGCTCTGGGAGCCCGAGCCAGAGCGCTGCGGCTGTTACCAGGCGGCTCTGCACACCCGCCCCGTCCACCCGGCTGTACCACGCAGCCTTCAGCACACAGGTCCGTGGTTTTCACATAGACACACATCGTGTAACCCACTCAGGTACAATGTGGCTTCCCGACACGCCACAGTGAATTCCCAGCCTCCCATGGGCAGAACCACTAATCTGATCTTGGCCACCACAGATCAGTTTCCCTCAGCCTTGGTCTGATGTCAGTGGGACTTCCAGCACATAGCCATGGCATCCACTTTCCCCTGCTCGTTGTCACGGTGTGAGATTCATCGGTGTCGTGTGCGTATCCGGAACCTGTTCTTTTCATTGCTGAGTAGTACTCCACCGTGTGAACTGTCCACACTCTGCTTATCATGCTGCTGCTGCTGCTGGACACATGGCTATCTGCAGTTTGTGCTACTATAAACATCCTCACGTCTTTCAGAAGTTCATTCCAACCTTTAAAAATATGTAAGTCACCTGGGAACAGCCATGTGTTAATGTGTAACAGTGCCAAGTTACTTGGCATGTAAGTCAAAACTGCTGCAGCTGGGAGCCACCACTGGGGACCAGAAGTGTGGACCAGGTTTTGAGCAGGAGAGCAATGTCACAGTTCAGGACGTCCCTCTGGTGGCTGAGTGCCTCCATTCCTGCTCAGGGGAGCCCTGCGCTTTGGTGGTTGAAAACACGAGGCCGGTAATCCAGCTGTTTTGAAATTAGACCTTTGGTTGGAGGGTGGGCAGCGGGGCTGCATCTACCAAAGATGATGCGGATCCATCCAGCAGACCCACTGCCGGTGCTCAGGAAAGCACTCCTTCCACCTCCAAAACCAGGCACCGGACGGCAGGGAGCGAAGGGTCCTGCTGCCTGAGGCTGTGCGGATGGCTTGGGTCAGCACTGACTCCTGAGTAGAAGAGACAAACCACAATGCTGGTTCCACCAAAGGAACCAGCCTGGAAGGGTGGGCAAGCTGGCTGAGCCTTGGAGGCTGCAGAAACGTGGGCTGGGAAGCCTCAGGACTGCCGTGGCCACCTCCACTGCCCTGCCTCCCTGCTCAGCTCCGCTGGCATGGCCGCCGGATAGGGCTTCACACCAGCTTCTGAGGCTAGAAGCAGGGTGGCAGATGCTTCTGGGCCTCTGTGGGCCCCTCCCTCACAGCACTGTGAACGGGAGTTGTGAGAGGACCCTGGGGCGTCTGGGAGCTGCTGGGACCTGATGCCGACAGAGGTACAGGGGGCCCTGCTTTCACCGAGCTCACAGGCAGGTGGCGAGGAGAGAAGCCAAATCAGTAAATCAAAAAAGCCATTGCAAACCCGACGTGCAGGGCAGGGAACGAAAGGTGGGCTGAGGCAGGGAGGACAGGCAGCAAGCTGAGGGGAGGTGGCTTAGGTGAGAGGGACCCTTCCTGAGGGGTCACTTCCTGAGAAGGAGCCTGCTGGAGAGGAGGGAAAGAAAACACGTTCCAGCAGAGAGAGTGGCCTGCGCAGAGGCCCAGGGTGGGGGGGCCCCGCCACCGCAGGAGGCCCTGGGGGCAGGAGGGCAGTGGCCAGAGAGAAGACTATGGAACAAGGCACGGGCCAGAACCCAGAGGGCCGGGTGGGCCACAGCCCAAATCTGATTTTGAACACGGTGACACACCATCATGTAGTCCAACTGAGAATGTGGGACTCGTGGAGTTTGGTAAGACTGAGCCATATGCAGAGCACCCAGGGGTCAGCATGGGAGCCCCCTGGGAATCCAGTGGTCTGGTTCCTACGATAAGGGTTTATCCCAACAAGCAGGTGCCCTTGGATCCCGGGGAGGACAAGCAGGTGCCCTTGGATCCCGGGGAGGACAAGCAGGTGCCCTTGGACCCCGGGGAGGACAGAGCGACATCGAACAGTGCTCAGCACAGTTATTAAGGCAGGAAATGTGCACTTTGATCAACGCCCGGAGCGACTGCTTCATATTGGAGCTCTCTGGAAGCAGGGTTGGGCCTTATTTGTCCTTGTCACCAGGGCCACAAGCTGGCACAAACAGACACTCCCCAAATGGTCCCGACACTGAACTGCACCTAACAGAGGGCGAAACTTGGTTTTCTGGAAGATGCACAAATTCATAATATACAACAGATAACAGAGGCTCTTTCAGTCCTCGCAGACGCAGTGGAAAACAGGGCTGCTCACATGAAAATCCAGCCATGCTTTTTGGAATTTTTCTTTTAAATCCAGGCAACTGAAAAATATATTTAAAAAACAGAGTTGTTGTTTTTTGTTTTTGTTTTTTTTTTCCTAAGCCATTCCCCAGAAATGACTACTATTAACATTTTGGGTAACTTTTTTTTAATGCTTTATTTTTAATTAAAATAGAGTCATGGTCTGTTTTGTAATCGGTTTTGTAACCCATGGCAACATGTGGTCAGCATCTGAGCAACACTGACGCACATCTGCATGGAATGAACGCAGGAAGGAAGAGAGGCGCCTGGGCGCTGCTGTCCCCCACCCCCATGCTGTGTGGGCCGCTATGTCCCCAGGCTGGGCCCTGCAGGTAACGGGCTGCCTCCCAGGCCCCCTGCCCCTGCTCTCTGCCCAACGTGGCAGGCCCCGCTCCCTCCCCGGCTGCACACGGGGGCAGTCAGCCCTCCTCCCTGTCCTGATCCCCGACAAGCAGAAGGGCCAACCCCACAGAGTCCCCCACCCCTGCCCAGAGCTTCATGTGCAATATCACAGTTAGTCCCACCTCTGCTCTTTGAGGTGAGGGGCACTGCTGCCTCCTCACCCACCTACAGATGAGGACATGGAGGCCAGAGAGGCCAAGCAGCTGGCCTGTGCTTGGTGGGTCTAGGATTGAACGCAGAGTGGAAGCAAGACGTGGCGTCTCCCCCCAATCCCTGAACCCCTGTCCTATAGCACAGACCAGACAAGAGGTGGAAATGCATTTATCAGAGAGTCCTCGTACTTTTCCTCATGTTATTAAAATGCCAACCCAACAAGGAAGAGTTGTTCCTGTTTTCTGACTCAGAAACCAAAGCTCAGAGAGGTTGAATAATTTGCCTGGAGTCTCACAGCTCCTAAGCCTCCATGCCAGCAGCTCAACCTCACCTGCTGATGTAGGAGCTGCCTTGAAGTCTGATGGCACAGGCTTGCTCCACCAGCACCCCCGCCAGCACAGTGGTGCCCATCACATCTACAAGGGCTGCACGTCTTACCAGAAAGGAACCCACTTTGTAGCATCCACACAAGACCCGCAGCACATTGCATGAACTCTGCTGGGCAGCCCTGGACAAGTTGCTTGTCTTCTCTGTGCCTTCGTAACTGCACCAGTAAAAACTACAACCTGCCTTCTGGAGTTGCGAGCATAAAATGAGTGAGTTCACATGCAGCAGTTAGGAGAGTGTCTGGTACCCATCAGGAGCACCGCCAAGCACTAGGACTACGTGTACCGATAGAGGCCAGAGTTTGTGAGGACATCCCTTTCCCATTGCAGTTCTCCTCGGTGCAAACAAAGCCAAATTGGAAGGCGGTTAGTCTCCCAAGGATGTTGTAGCAAATGACAACCAGCCCAGGGGCCTAAAGCCACGCACACTCGCCTACAGTTCTCCAGGCCACAAGTCCAGCACGGGCCTAAATCAAGACATTGATGGAGGTGCTCCTTCTGGAGGATCCAGGGACACTCTGCGTCCTTGCCTGTCATGGCCCCTAGAGGCCGCCAGGTGCCTTGTCTGGAAGCGGTCCTCCTCCTTCCTCTGGGCACAGACTCTCTTATCTGACTCCTCCACCTCCTTCCCACACCTGGGGCACACAGGTGAACCGAGGAGCAACCTTCCTCTATCCTCCTTTGCCACCTCACCTGACACTCCCAGGCTGCACGGATTAGGATGTGCACATATTTGGGGGTGTCCTGCTGACCCCAGAAGGGTGCCTCGGAGGCCCCTCCCCTTTGCCGGGGCTCCTGTCACAGCCCTGGCTCCCTGAGCAACAGGACATGAGACCGAAGATGCTGATCCACATCTGCAGGAATGAACGCAGGCACGAAAGAAGAGAGACAGGGTCCCCTCCCTGGCCTTCTGGAGCCCAGCACTCGAAAAAGATGCAGAAGAGGAAAAGAACTAGGAAACCCATTTCTCGGTGAGTCTGACAGTTTATGGAGAATTCCATCCTATCTGGTCTTGTTATGTAACTTGGGCAATTCACGTGAAGAGACCTACCGGCCTGTGAGAAGGAATTTCCCACAGTGTGAGATCTGTGTGCGCAAAAAGAACAAGAACTGCAGACCCGGGGCGGCTGCGTGGTTGGGAAGACGATGGCACATCAACTTGAACGCCATCGATGTCTGCAGCTCCTGCGGAGGGGAGTGACCAAGGCGACTGGACGTGGGGCAGGATCTCGACGTGGCAGGAGGTGAGACAAACAGGAGATAACCGGCCTGGACACACGGTTGCAACTCGGAGAGACACGCTGCCCCAGACAGGCAGGATTTGCAGGAATCAGCACTGTGGGACCCAGAGGATCCCGGAGGTTTCGTTTCCCTTTTCCCCAGGTTCTCTTGGATGTTATTCTAATACTCCAGGTCGACATCCTTTGGGAAAACTGCTCAGCCTACACCCTCTACCCCACACTCTCACCCAAAAGGGTGAGACCCCAACAGCCCCCTGGCTCTGTGTGACTTATATTCCAGCCAGGTCCCTGGACACCTGGACCAATCAGATTGTCTCTACCGAATGTTTGAAACTGGACTGGAGAAAGGCTGATCTCCTGGGGAATGGTCTTTTTTTCTTTTAAGATAAAATAAATGTATCATAAAATTCATTTATTTAATTTAATATTAATTTAATTGAACCCTTTAATCTCTTAAAGTGTTCCATTCAGTGTTTCCAATAGATTCTCGATATCGCTCGATCGTCACCCCCACAGGAAACCCCATGCGATTAGCAGCACTCCCCACCCCACCAGGCCCCTGCCGGCCACCATCTCCTTCCTGTCTCCTGGGAGTTACCCAAACTGTACCATTCATGGAAATGGAATCTTATGATAATATGTGGCCCTGGGTGACTGGCTGCTTTTACTTACATCACGATCTCAAGGTTTATCCATGTCGAGAGGCGTAGCGATGCCTCACTAGTTTTTATGACCAAATAATATTCCGCTGTGTAGACAGAGCACACCTGGCCCTGCCCTCTCAGCTGTCGGTGGACATATGGGCGCTACCACTCTTTGGCTATAATAAGTAATGCTGCTGAGAACATCCATGCACAGTGTTTGTGGGGACATATGCTCCCAATCCTCTTGAGGACCTCGGAGTGGAACTGCTGGCCATATGGCAAACCTGCTTTGAACTTTTTGAGGCCCTGGCAGAACATTTCCACAATGGCAGCCTGGGGCAGCATTCCCACGCAGGGCTCAGGGTTTCCACTTGTCACCCTCACCCAAGCCCGTTGTCCTATCCTCACCGTCATAGCCATCTCCTGGGTGCCAGGGGCCATCTCAAGGCCATTTTGATTTGCATTTCCCTGGGGACTCATGATACCGAGCCCCTTTTGGTATGTTCATTCGTCATTTAGACGTTTAACTTGCAGAAGTGCCTGTTCCAGAGCTTTCCATTTTTAACGGGGTTGTCTATTTATTGTTGAATTATAGAAAGTCTTTATATAGCCCACTACTAGACCTTCACTAGATTCCTGGTTTGCAAGTCTTTCTCCTTCTACCTGGGCTGTCTTTTCACTTTCTTGATGGTGTCCATGAATCATTTTGACTTTGATGAGATCAATCCCTTTCTCCTTTTGCTCTTTGTGCCCTTGGTGTCATAGTTAGGAAACGATGTCCTGAGTCAAGGTGATGAACAGGTCCACCCTTTCCCTTCCAAGAGCTTTACAGTTTCAGCTCCTACCTTTGGGTCTTCCATCATAACCCTTCCATGTGGTGAGGGGCAGGAGCCGGCTCGTTCTTTGGTTTGTGGTTGTTCACTTCTCCCAGGACCATTTGTTGAAAAAACCTTCTTTCCCCCATTTATTCATTTCTTCTCAGAACCCTTGTCGAAGATCAATTGATCGGAGATGTCAGGGGTGTTCCAGAGAGCTCAGCGTTATTCCGGGGATTTATGTCTCTCTTTTTGCCAGACCACGTTGCTGTGGCTTTGTAATAAGTTCCCAAAGCAGGCAACGCGAGTCCTCCAGGTTTGTTCTTTTTTTTTTTTTGGAACCAGGGATTGAACCCAGGGGCACTCCA
>JAJEJO010004529.1:10219-56848 GCA_020662805.1 Glaucomys volans
GCTCAGGTTTGTTCTTTTTAAAGATTGATTTGGCTGTTCAGTGGTATTGGTCTTGCATTTCCATATTAATTTTAGGAGAAATTTTAGGATCAGCTTTTGTATTCCTGCGGGTGGAGAGAGAGAACTGGAATTTGTAAGTTGGCTAAATTTTGTTGTTTTTTGTTTTGTTTCTTGCAGTTCTAGGGATGGAATCCAGGGCTCCACCACTGAGCTACATCCCGGCCCTTTTTATTTTTTTCCCTTGCTACAGGGTCTCACTAAATGACCCACGCTGGCTCAAACCTGCAATCCTTCTGCCTCAACCTCAGAGTTCCTGGGATCACAGCACGTGCTGTCAAGCCCAGTGGCAGTTAGAATTGTAGTAGGGATTGCACTGGATCTGTTTTTAATTTGTGGGTGATTGTCATCTTAACAATTCAGTCTTCCCATCCACGAGCCATGGATCGTTCTGCCTGCCGCGGTCTCTGGTTTCCTGTTCTGTCGTTCCCCACCTCCTGGTCTCCCGCTTCCTTGGGTAAACGTGTTCTTTCTTCCTTTCTGATGCTATTGTAAATTGAACTGTTTCTTAATCTCCCTTCTGGATTGTGGCAGTCTTTAGAACCAAGGACGCGAGTGGGAAGAGGCAGAGATTGGCAGCAGACAGCGTGAAACAAAAACAGATTTGAACACAGAGGAAATTAGAAGGAGAGATCATCTAGAGAGGAAGGGAGCTGACGAGGGGCCCAGAGGCTGAGGAAAGGCTCACGCCAGTGAGAAGGGGCTCCTGAGAAACAGCCTCAGGTTCCTGGGGAGGGCAGGAGTGGCCACGTCCAGACACAGCAGGGGGCAAGGACAACGTGGACGAGTGCCAGAGGAGCCTCTGCATCACAGACCTCGCCTTGGGCACAGCTTCCTCCCTGGAGAAGAGGCCAGCAGCCTCCAGGGGGATCCGTGTCTGCAAACGTAGTTTCTGCATACCCCCAAAACCAGATATGCCAGCCACGCTGTCCTCGTGAAGACTCCAGGGCCGGCACGCTGCGTCACCTGGGCAGAGGGTGCTGCCTAGGGACATTCTGGCACCTAGACACCGTGAGCCATGTCACCAGCATGGACCAAGCACATTTGTGTCTGTCCACAAGGTCAGGAGTATTAAATAACGATCAATGCACAGACTACTCCACTTTGGTGGCAGTTCACTGAACACTTGTGGGTCACCTGGTAGTCATAACCCAGGCAAACACAGGCTCTTTTATTCCAGACTTAATTTCTAGGCACGCTAAGGAAAGGGCTATGAGCCACGAGCACAGAGGAAGAGATGAATGCAGAGTGAAAGAGCCACTGCAGTGTCACATAAGGGTTCCAACAACCAGTTCAGCAGGGTTGTCAAAGCGGAGGTCCAGACAGTCAGCAGTTTCGGTTCCAGGGTACCATCTTGGAGCGCTAGCTCTAGCTGTCAGCCTGGAGTGCCATGTGTGGTCATCACCAGAAGGACAAGCCATGCTCAAGCCATGTCCCTGAAGCCCAGGGACAGACCCAGAGGTTCAGCCCTGTGGTGATTTTCCTGGACAAGGTTTATGATGAGTGGCCAGGTGATGGGCTCAGGAGCCACCATGTCCAGTCTCGGGGGAGGGCTTCTCCTTTGGGGGTTTTTAGATGAGGGGTCTGTGTGAGAAATAGCAAGTCCAGGGGTCCATTTTCAGAATACAGTATTTAGTCTTAAATGTACAATTATTGAGGGTGTAAGAAAATCCGCTGAAGAGAAATAGAGCAAATGGTCACCAGCAGTCCACACCTGACAGTCAGGCCCTCCACAGACAGGAGGGGAGGGGAGGGGCCTGGCTTGCCAACAGAGAGAAACCCCCACTGCGGACATGCACTCCAGCCAGAAAGGCCTTCCTGCCCGAGAACAAGGGGAGGTAGAAGAAGTAACGGAGCGTTTCCTCAAAAGCCCAGGAAGACTGCGCACCCCTGAGCTGTCAGTCAGTGAGGGACCTGGGTTGGGGGTGCGGATCTTACACTCTGTCAGGTGAAATGCTGATTGCAACAGCCCAGGATGCCTGCTCCCACAGACGCCGGGTCTTGCAAGACACCCAGTCTTGGAGACCACCACCATCATTAAAGCCAACTCGCTTGCTAGACCTTGTGCTCATTCCTTGGGTTGGGACCAGTGAGCATGTTATCACAGCTGTATCTGATGAGGCTGATAAACTCCCACGTCTGGGGGTCCAGACATGACTTGGAAGGTTCAGCTACTCCTTGACGTGGTTTGATAAGTTGGCACATGTAAGTCGTTTGTCAGTTTGTGATTTGTGGCTGTGCAGGGCAGACGGTGGCTCTTCACTTGCACAAACAAGGTCTGGAGTCATCCTACCTTGGCCTGTGCTTTTTACATGCAGTAGCTCATGGAAAACCACTGCTTTACAATGCAGAGTAAGAGGCTCAGGCCCTGCCTGAAAACTGCTGCTCTTCCCATCGTGGCGTAGCTCGGAGCAGGGCCCCGCCTGCCCTCCCCAGAGACACCGTCAACCAGGGACACAAACCCCTGGCCCTCCAGGGAAAGAGTCCGTGTTTCCATGGGTGGAAGGAAGCCCCCCCATGTTCCTAAGGCTTCCTGCTGTTTGGCTGTGTGGGAGACCTCAGTATGTGCAATGGTTTGAGCATGTCCTTTGGAATCAGAGTTTAGGAAATGCAGTCCCCAAAGTCTTGAGTTAATGCTATTTGGAGATGGAGTCTTGGGGGAAGTGGTGAAGGTCTGATGACACTGTAAGGGTGTGATGTTAATACAACGGAGCTTAACAAGAAGAGGAGGGGAGTCCTGAGCTAGGATGCTCTGTCTCCTCATGCGATGCCCTTTGGGACCCACTAAGAAGAAGGACCTCACCAGATGTGCTGCCCAATCTTGAACTTCCCCTCCTTCAGAATGGTGAACCCAATAAACCTGTATTTCTTATAAATTACTCAATCTGTGGCCTTAATTATAACAGCAGAAGACATAGGAAGCCAGTATTGACATTCTCTTCTGCTACTGTAGTGGGCTGAGGAAGAGGGGAGGGAGGGGACAATGGAAGGTCACTCAGGTCCCACTTCCTGCAGGACCAAATACATCTGGATAAACTGCAATGATGGAAAAATATTCCAAAAGCAGACTCTCTTCTTGTCATTCTGGCAATTGTTCAGGGTATGGTTTTCTATCAGAGTGGCATCCCCACCCCCGTCACCCACAGCTGCTGCCTCTCGCCTCTTGGACTTTAGGATTCCAGGGAAAGCTGCATGGGAACCACGGGCCTCAGAGCAGGGAAACAGTCTTGTCTTGGGTCAACATGTTGCTTCTTTTTGTACACAGGAAAACACAGAGTGTGTCCGTTTTATTACGCTTATGATAATTCAGTTAGAATGTTATGGGGTCCTTACTAGTTGCTATGTTCTTAACATGAATTGTTTCATTTCATTCTCACCAGCCTATGAGACAGGTTTTCCCGCCATCTGTACAACTCCTGATGTGGAACAGCCTGAGAGGCTGACACAATCTACCAAGGGCACTGGGCTGGTAAGTGGCAGGCACAGGTGCATAGCCAGGGCCTTCTGTGTCTTGGGAGCTGATGATTTTTATTAGTCTGCTGTCCTGCCTCCCGTACTGACTCTGCAGCTGTCACTGCTCCAGGCTAGTCTCCCCAGCCCCCTTTCTGCTTCCCATGCCTCTGGAGAGGATTTTTAAATCTGAGCTAGCTAGTCCTCACCAGAGATGGGTACTCCACCTCGGCAGCACCTCTTCATGGAGACCCAGCTGTTGTCCTGGTATCTGTGCCTATCTCGTGACCCTGCTGCATGGCTGTGTCATGGTGTGTCCTAGGTTCAATCAACCTGACATTAACTCATGCAGCAGTCAGGTATTTCTATGTAAAAATTGCTGGCTGAACTTTAGATTTTGACAGCTATTGCAAAGGTATGCTCATGGGGGCTTACCAGTTTAGGCCCCATCAGCAGTTTGAGAGAGCATTTGCCCTGCAGGTTCACAGCACAGGGTACTATTGAATTATGTGATCATTAAACTACAATAAATGAAATTGATAACTCACTGGCATTTTGATTTCCAATTTCTTCTTGGGAATGAAGTTAGGCGCTTCTTGGATGTTTAAGGGCCATTGTTATTTCCTTTTCTGTGAACTCTCTGGTCATAACCTATCTCTTTATCTCTGATGGGTTGACGGTCTTTTCACTTATTGCTTTCATCCCATATCTGTTAGGGAAATTAGCCTGTGGTACACCATATCCGTGGCAAATATTTCTCTAAGGCAGTGCTTGTCTTTTGACTTTGTTTTTAACCATAAAGAACTATTTTTGCTTAAAAAAATATGTATTTAAATTTATAGACCTTCTGTTTCATGCTTCTGGGTTTGTTTCAAAATGCTTTTCTCACTAAGATTATTCTCTGCTAATATTTGTTTCACTTTTAAGAGACTTAAATTCTTAAGCCCTGTGTGATTTATTTTGTACAGTCTGAGGTTAGAATCCTGCTTTGCTCTTTTTCCTAAGATTCATGTTGTCATCAGTGATTTTCCCCCATGATGTGATACACTTCTGTTATCACGCAATAAATACACAGCGTTTCCAGGTCCCTTTCTGGACTTTGCTATGTTCTGTTGCATGGATATTTGTCTGCATACTCCATTTTAATTACTCTAGCTTCGTGAATTTAAATATCTACACCCCAAAACTTAACAGTCTCCCTGCTGGCTACCATCCTCACCGGAATTGAACTGGGAACCAAGCAGATGATTCCCATATGGCCTCTAAGGAAGGAAAATCTTTCCAGCCACCTAACTCAAGAGAGTAGAAAAAGCAAAAGCTTTGGAATCACAAAACAAGGGTAAAACCTAGACTTTGCCTCTCACTCACAGGAGAGCCTGGGCCTCATCTATAAATTGGATGATAAAGTGAATGTAAGCTTTAAGTGCACACACTCTGCCATGTCGGGAGAATTTGGCATTTGTTAGATTTCTGTCTTCTTTTCCTCAGCAGTTCAGCACAAAAACAAAGTCAATTCTCAACAATACAGAAAACCTCATTTTAGCAGAGGCAGGGTCCTGAGGTTGGAAGGAGCACGGACCAGAGATGGGGCTGGGATCAAATCCTCCTGACACACCCACCCAGCCTCACAGCCATTTAGGAACCCCCTCTGCTATTAACCAGTTGTGAACCTGAGCAAGTCCCTGCGTCCGCCTGTTTCTGTTTCCACCTGTGTAACGTAAGAATAACAGTATTTCTTGCCCCGTTAGGGCCCAGGAGTCTGCAGGTGTAACGCGTCCTCAGGTGACTCTGCTGCACCTGGAGTTTGGAGGGGCTCAGATGTGGAGGAGAGAGGCGTGTGTGGTGGGGGTGGCAGAGCGGAGCCGAGAAGGTGACTCTGGCTAGCCAGGTGGCCTGACACGCAGCCCAGACAGCCACACGATGGGTATCAGGCGCCTCGACAACGCCCCGCCCCGGGCCCTTTGGCAGCACTTGGCCCCGAACCGCTCGCCCCGCCCACATCACCCCGCCCTCCAATTGGCCACCACCTCGCCACGCCCCCGACCCTGGCCAATGGGGGCCGGCGCGCGCCGGAAGCCGGAACCGGAAGCGCGACGGCGGCAGGGGAGGCCAGGCCCCTTAGCAGCTGTCTCTTGGCGCCATGCGAGGCCTCGGGCCAGGTCTGACGGCGCGGCGTCTCCTCCGACTGCGGTTCCCCCCGCGGCCGCCGCGGCCGCCGGGTCCTCGACTGTCGAGCGGGCTGGCGGCGGCGGCCGGCGCCCTGGAGCGGGCCATGGACGAGCTGCTGCGCCGCTCGGTGCCGCCCATGCCGGCCTACGAGCTGCGCGAGAAGACGCCGGCGCCCGCCGAGGGCCAGTGCGCCGACTTCGTGAGCTTCTACGGCGGCCTGGCCGAGGTGGCCCAGCGCGCCGAGCTGCTGGGCCGCCTGGCGCAGGGCTTCGGCGTGGACCACAGCCAGGTGGCCGAGCAGAGCGCCAGCGTGCTCCAGCTGCGCCAGCAGCCGCGGGAGGCGGCCGTGCTGCTGCAGGCCGAGGACCGGCTGCGCTACGCGCTCGTGCCGCGCTACCGCGGCCTCTTCCACCACATCAGCAAGCTGGACGGCGGCGTGCGCTTCCTGGTGCAGCTGCGGGCCGACCTGCTCGAGGCGCAGGCCCTCAAGCTGGTGGAGGGGCCGCACGTCCGGGTAAGGCCCCGCCCGGGCCGCCTTGACCCCCGGCTCCCGGCGGCCTTCCGGTGCGGTCCTCAGCTGCCCCGATCCTGAACTTTCCCCTTCCCCCGCGTGAAGCCGGGCGCGCACCGCCTGCGCTTCCTGAGTCCTTGCCTAGGCCCTGCGGCCCCTGCCCCCTCCTGTCGCACCTTGCAAACCTCAGGCGTGTAGTGTTTGCTAGACAGCTTCGGCGCTCGTCCACCGTTAAGGAGAGCGTGTACCCGGTACCTGGTTAGTGTCGTCTATAAAGTTTTATTATTGCAACTGAAGTTAAGTGAACGAGTATCACCGCCAGGCGCTCTTTGACCCTCTGGATGTCAGCACACACAAAGCAGGTGCGGTGGCAGGCCTGCAGCCCCAGTTACTTGGGAGAGTTCAGGGCCAGCCTGCATGGATAGCAAGACCCTGTCTCAAAAAAAAAAAAAAAAAAAAAGAAATTGGGGGCACCCACTATGTGGGAGGCATTGTCCTAGGAGGTTCCACAAACTTCACAAAGATGAGTAGAATTAAAGGGCAGCACTGCCTCAGAGCTATGGTACCTTCCACCTTCTCTCGGAGAGAGCTTTGGACTCACTGGGCCAGCCCTAAAAATGACTAAGAAGTTGACTTCCTAAGGTAGTCAGGGCTTAGGGAGGTCACTCATGTTCGATGCAGGTAAAAACTTTGAGAGAAATAGCTATGACCTGGAAGATTGTCTATAGTCACATGTAGTCCTTTTATGCTCTTTGTATTAAATTGGAGGGAACACTCACCTGCCCTTTTAGTGAACAAAAAGTAATGTTTTAGAAGTGTCTGACATTCAAAAGCTCTGTAAAGTTAGCATAACAGTTGTTATTTTTATTAGGTGGCTGATACACAGAGATAAAGCTGAGGTTGTGTGACTTGTCCAGAAACTTAAATAGATATGTCTGATTTCCCACCCAATTCAGGGTTCTATGCACTACGCATTACCATCCCTTTGACTCCTTCACCTCGGATGTATACCAATTGGGTATTGTTAAGGATGGCATTAATTTCAGGTTGATAGCAATGGCTGTGATTTGGTTTCTTATGGTACCTGGTTAAGTGTTACCTTGGGCTACAGACCTTTGATCCTTAGATTCCCAGATCGGGAACCCCTAGTTGTTAATCTCAAGTCAGAGTCAGTCCTGATTCTTACAGTGTTACGTTGACATGTTCCAGACACAAGTGCAGTCTGATGTCTGAACCTCCATGGCTCGTGCTGTGCAGATGAACTTGCTGCCCTCCACACCCCTCTAGACAACCATTGCCTTGAAAAGTGGAACCTTGTCCTATCAGCTTGCCTAGCATGATGATGAATGAGTCCTTGAGATAGACCCCTGCATGTCCCAGCATAAAACATAGTGCACACTGATCATTCACCATCGTCCTGAGGTCACACTGCCCTGCCCACTGTCAGAGTTCTGAGCCTGGAAAGAAACCAAGAAGGACTTGGAAGTCTTCTACAGAGGCGAGAGGGTCATAACATCAGCTATGTGGACAGTGTTAGTAACTTATAATGCCCCTACAGTTCAAAATTCTCTGATTCTGTGGGGCATTGTAGAATATGCCCTCTTGCTCTTCTCCACACATTTCTCCATCTGAAAGTCCACTGCATTTAACTGCAGTACTGAAGTCTGTTCAGTTCTCCTTTGCCTTATGTAATTACGTAATTTTTTTAAATCCCTATCATTTAATTCATAGTTTTCTTCCATCCCCAGAAATTGTCAGTTGGAATTCAGTATTATAACCTATCCCCAGAATCACTTTATAAGCACTGTCCTTTTTGTATTAGACTTCTTTTCTTTTTAGAACAGTTGTAGATGTGCAGTAAAACTGAGCAGAAGGTGCAGAGTTCCCAATGTGCCCTGCTCTCACCCGTGCACAGCCCCCAACCCCCAGTGGTACACCTTCTACAGTTCAAGGCCCTGTGTTGACGTGTCTTTATCACTTGGAGTCCGTGGTGCATTAGTGTGCACTTGTGGGTTTGGTGTGTAATCCATTTTTATCCTGTTTCTTTTACTTCATTGAGGATTTTACATCTCCTTTAAAGAGGCAACTCAGAACTCTAGCAATTAAACATTAGAAACTGAGAAGTCTGGCACACAAAGCCTTAGAGCAGGATCCCAGACCCCTAAGCACTTTAAATGCGGAGTGCTCAAGGAGGAGCAGGGTGCTTGCTCCTCGGTTGCCCCAGGTCTCAGCATTGCTCACTGCCTGTCACCCAGGCATGCAACTTGCATGACCCCAGTTGACTTGGACTTTCTGAATAAGGTCAAGTGAATGTGCCCTGGTTAGGGTTTCTGTGGGCTTTGTCCTGAGCCTTCCTGGAATGGATCCAGGTCACTCTGTGGCCTCTATCCAGGTTCTTTGTTTAATGATGCAGAGTCACTTTAGAACAAGTGGCAGAGGTGCCTCTAGTGATGCTGATCCTGTGTGTTTTGCAGGACAGTGGGTCTAGTGAAGGAGCAGGGGGTGGGGAAGTGAGCTGGCTCTGGTTCCGTTATTGCTATTGCCATCTGTTTGTTAAGAGAGATGATTTAGGGTGATTTTAGCCAGGTCTCTGAACTCCCCTGGACCCGTTGGCTCTGCACTGAGATGAGAGATTCAGTTGATGGTCAGTGAGCTTAAGGTCAGCTTGCTTCTTTCCCAAGAAGTCCCTTAAGGGATTTATTGGAGCTTCGCTAAAAATGTAAACAGATAGGGGCGCAGTTTGTGGAGAGCGTGGTCTTCCCGAGGGCTGGGGTTATTGGAGATAGAAGAACCTAGAAGTCTGACTTTTCCACTGCAGTGTGGCCCGGCATGAGGACTAAAGGTCGTGGGCAGTCTGGGTCTGTCTCTTTCCTGGGATATCCAAAATCAGACAAGGCTTCTCTTCTCTCCCTTCGGGATTCTTGATCCTTTTAGAGGTAAGTTCACAGTCAGTTTCAAGTCTCCTTGCTGGAAGACACAAAGGCCACTTCGAAAATTGTTTAGTGTGGCAAAGGTCAAATGTCTGTGTTGTGCTCCTCGAGATAGCAAGTCCAACGCGCAGAGAAGGAAGTGAGCAGGGCCTGTGTTCATTTAAATTAGAAGCACGGTGTGGTGGTGGGCTTGGTTCCCACCACGCCGCCTCCACTGCTGTGCCGGATTCATCTTATGTGGATTTATAGGATTCCTTGGACCACAAATTATTGACCTTCATGGGTGTATTCCAAGAAAGGAATTACAATTGTTTTAATAATTAAGGAGTTTGTAGAAAAGGGACTTGAAGCTATTCTTGACGTCAGTCATCACAAAACCCAAAATGTTTTGTGTGGGAAAGGGAAGCAGCTCCGTGAGGGAGCAGGCGTCACAGCAGGAGGAGCGCCACCCTGGTCGCAGACTGTTCTTTGGTGAAGAGTGTTTCCTCAGCTAAAGTCTGCTGACTCCAGGCTGGAGTGTGCCTGGGTTGGCACCTTTGGTGGAAATGAATCCAACTCTGCAGGGTCTCTCATGGGCCCTGAGGTCTGGACACAAATCCACCTGTCAGTTGCACTCAGTGCCCGTGTGTTGAGCTTCCTTGTCTCTAAAATGTGCTCAGGTGCCCAGAAAGCACCTCACAGGGTGGCTCCCGTGGAAGGAGCAGAGGCTTCAGCTGGAGAGTGGGTGTTCTGTGCTGGCACCTCCTGGCACAGCATCCTGTGTGTCCAGCTCAGCCTGACTGGGCCCAGTCCATGGGTGCTGGGGATGCATCTTGTCGGCTTTTTGTTTTTCTTCAGAGACATTTCCAGAGACCCATTTGGTTGAGGATTTTGTTTTCTTCAAGATCAAATCCCAGTGAAACAATTGAATCCCCAGGCTGCAGGAAGGTCTGGGCAGTGGGATATACTCGAGGGAGGTTGGCATTAGATCACAGGAAGGCCTTTCCAGGGGCAGGTTGGACCTAGAAACCATGGTGGAAGGGAGGGTGCACAGCCCTCCCAAGGTGTGGCCACTGGAGTGCAATCAGACTGGTCAGCATCCCACCTGGCCACCCCTCTGCTGTGACCACAGCTGTGCTGCCTCTGGGCTAGCCTCCCCGTACAGTGCTCCCTGTGCCTAGCTACACTAAACAAGAATTTATCCTTAGCTAGGAAGGTGCATGGAGTACGGGGGTTCGGCTCATGTGACTTGGAGTCGTACCCTCTCTGAGTCCTGGCTTCTGCCTCCCTTCCAGCTCAGGGCTTCTGAGCAACTCTCCTTCACATACCACAATAGGCAGATCTTGATAGCCAAGAGCTTCGGAAGAAAGGGCAGGAGACAACTTTTCTCTGCTAAAAGGAAAAGCTGGCTGGTTGTGTTAATAGTGTCATCCAAGAAAACTGAGTGAGTCCAGAAGAACAGAGCTGGCACCTGCCTGAGCATTGCTGGGACCCCTGGCAGCTGTACTTCCTGCCGTGCGTGGTTGATAGCTGATGACTGAACTTGTGACCACAGAGCAGATAAGGTTCTTCCTCGCCGCCTGCCGTGGTGGCTCCAGCTGGAACAGCTTGGTGGTGTTAGAAGCAGGCCGTAGAGACTTGTAACCTTTAGCCTAGATTCCAGGCCGTGTCCGCATCACATGCTGTGGCTGTCAGCAGCCCAGAATAGAACGGAGAGCCTCTCAGAGGAGACACTTCCATCAGCCAAGCTATTTCTTTCATAATTAATGTCAAAACCAGGTTTTTCCAGCTTTTTCCTGTCGTGAGTGTACCAGAGATCTAATGCATCTTCCCCGAGCCCAGCCAGCCCCTTCCTACCATTCAGCATACATCCTGGGGTCCTGGGTCTCAGGAAACTGCAGGAGATTTTGTTGATGCGTTGGCGTTTTTCTGGGGGTCTCTGATTTTTAACACATCCCCGGGAGTAGGAAAGTATGCCAGGAGGATTAGGAAGCACTGAGTCAAAGGCAGAGCTTTTAGAGCCTCCACATGATCTCGTCCTGGCCTGCTACTTCCCAATCACCTTCTTTTCTTTCTCATTTGCTATCAGGTATTAATGAGCCCTTTGGGAATTATAAAAGTAAATCTGAAATGGAATTTGCCTG
Organism: Glaucomys volans; assembly: GCA_020662805.1. Classification (NCBI taxonomy): domain Eukaryota; kingdom Metazoa; phylum Chordata; class Mammalia; order Rodentia; family Sciuridae; genus Glaucomys; species Glaucomys volans. The sequence goes on from JAJEJO010004529.1 coordinate 21,460, forward strand.
TTCAGAGCTCACAACTGAGGACAGGCGATTAGATTGTGGTATCTAGAGTTACAGGAATTGCAAGGATAGCCCAGCCCACCGCCTGTCCAATCCCAAATACTTTCTAGAGCCGATCCACCTAGCCCTTGTCCACCTGCCACTTCCAGGGGTGAGAGCCCTCTCCCAGGATGACTCCCGTGGACAGCCCAGCCATTCAGAAAACTTCCTTACAGGGAACGCAGTGCAGATCTGCTGTCCGTGACTGGGTCTTAGATTTGCCCCCTCCCACCCTCGTGGAGTCACACGCAACAAGTCCAGCCCCCTCTGTGCCTGAGTGCTTAAATATGAAAAAATAGACCTCATATTCTGAAAACTTGTGAGCCACCAGCCCCTGCCTGCAGCTTTTGCTCAGGTGACAAAGTTCTGAGGCCTTTCACCTTTTGACAGAATTAATGTGGAATGGTGTTATGAAATTCCATGGCAGTTACAAAGCTGGTCTTGGGCAACGTCCATCACATTCTTTGTGATCCCCATACAAAGTTCCGAAAGAGAATCTCGTACCAGATACACTGAGATACTCACTGTTGTTTAATAATAGTGTTCAGCGTGTCTGTGAGGAGCAGAGACCCAAAGTAACAGTGGTTGGAATAAGACAAGTCAGTCTTTCTGGTCAAAGTCTGGGGACAGCTGATCTGCCCTGTGGTACGTTCAGTGAACTTCCACTTCAGTCTTATTGCTCTGCCCCGAAAAACCATCTCCAAAGTCACCTTGTGGTCCAAGATGGCTGCTCCCATGCTAGCCACCACAGCACCTACCAGCCCACAGAGGAACAAACAAGGAAAAGGATGGGCGAAGGACATACTCCTGCCACCTCACAAGGCTCCCCAGCCTGCTACAGGACACCTCTGCTCACACCGCTCACACTGCTTTGGCCAGAGCTCAGTCACATGACCACCCCTAGGTGCAGTGCAGTCTTTATTCTGGACAGGCATGGGATGTGCCTAGCTGAAAATGTGGCCTCTGTTAATTTGGAAGATGGAGAAAGCAGCTGCTGGGAAAAAATACGCTGTGTGAGCCACTGCTGGCGCCCTCTTCCCCGTGGCCAGCAGAAGCTGTCTACAGTTACATGTCCAGCCCTGGCTTTAGAGACCACACTGAACTCAGATCCTGCTCCAGCCCACGTGCCTCTTGTTCTATTCTTACTCAAAAGGTTAAGTGCCAAGGGATCTTTGATGTCAGCTCAGATCATTTTTGTAAGTAGAGCTGATATAAGTAAGTGAAGCAAAATTAGAAGAATTTCATCAAATCTGAAATGGACTGTTTGCCAGATACCGTGTTATTTAAATCCCACTAAGGTGGGTAAAAATGCTGCCCGGGAAACTGTGACCCAGCGTCTTTTGAAAGGTGTATCCCGGCTTCAGAGGTGTTCAGATCTGAAGTTGTGTCTCCAAGTGATGAAATAGCATCCCTGGACCAAGCACTTGTTCCTCTCAGGAAACACAGGCATTGCACTCCACCCTGTCACAGAATGTTCTGGATGGCGCAGGCCGTGGGGCTCTGTGCAGCGTGTGTGTATTTGTCGTATTTTGATATTTTGTTGTATTCACTGTGATGGACAAATTGCAGTGTGTCGTCGATTCAGCAGCTTGGTCCAGAGTGAGGGTTCGCATGCAGGCGTCTCTAGTCTGCAGCGGGAACTGCAGCCTGCCTTGCGGGGAGGGGGAGCTGCACAGAGCAACGCAGGAAAGGCTGCCTAGAGGGCCACCTTCCACAGTCTCTCCCAGCGTGTGTGATTTGTCCAACCCTCTGTGCTGAAGGGGTCTCGGAGGTGGACTCCCTCTGCAGTCCCCTGAGGCCTGCCATCCTCTTTCAGGAGATGAACGGGGTACTGAAAGGCATGCTCTCAGAGTGGTACTCCTCAGGGTTCCTGAGCTTGGAACGGGTCACCTGGCATTCGCCCTGTGAGGTGCTTCAGAGAATCAGTGAGTAAGTACGATGCCCTCTTTCTCCAACTGCTGCCAAGCCCGTGTGCACTCGGTGGTCTTGTTTCAGCCCAGCAGATTCCACCCGCTGTTCAGAGGGGTCACGCCCTGCCGTGGGGGAGGGGGCAGGGCACAGAAAGATTCACTAGTCCTCAGTAACCTGGGTCTTGTTTTTGTCCTCGTGTTTAAAACAAACAGTCCCTGTTAACAGAGTTGTGCCAACTCTCTGGACCCAGTGTCTTATTAGTAATCAGAACAGTGCTTACCCAGTTGTTCGTGGCCCTCTTGGATAGAACCTCTTGATGAACCGCATCATGCATGGCCACGGCATGTCAGGGACACTGTCACTCAGGCCTGCGTGTCGTGTCCTGCCCACAGTCCACTCTGTCCCATGGAATCTCAGGCTCAAAGTGTCCTGCTATTGGACGCCAAGTGATGACAGTGCCTACAGTGGTTCACATGCCCGAAACAAAGTCATGGTGGAGAGAGGCTGGGAGACGGGACTGAGGGCAGGCACAGCACGGGCAGCTGCTTCAGACTGCTGGGCCTACCGACGGAGCTCCCCAGTGAAGCTGCAGTTAGATTTTGTGTTGAAACCTGCTGCAGAAATGCCTCCCAAGAGCCTCACAAACTGCTCTCAAGATTGGTGTGAAGACTTGGCACACAATTTTGTATGTAAAGTGGTCATTGGTTATAGTTTCTCTCAGTGCTGTTTCCCATGGAAATGATTGAATTTTCCAGGAGTCGGTTAGAGTTGTGTTGAAAGAATCTGTTTGACCTCAGTGGGTAACATGCACAGCAAGCAGCAGTTGTTATTTAACTTGGAAACTGGGCACTCATTTCATCTCTGCTTTCCCTTGTCAGGTCCGAGGCTGTGCACCCTGTTAAGAATTGGATGGACATGAAGCGACGCGTCGGGCCCTACAGGAGATGCTACTTCTTCTCTCACTGTTCCACCCCTGGCGAGCCCTTAGTTGTCCTGCATGTGGCACTGACCAGTGACATCTCCAACAACATCCAGGTACCTGCAGTTGGTCACTTGAGGACAAGATAAGCATCTCCAAGTTCCTTAAGGTTTTTGTTTGCTTTCTTACTTTGGTTTGATCCTCTTTTTCAAAAATAAATTGTTTTGAACTTTCATGAACTTTGTAATTGGGAACTGCAATCTCCAGGGGTGCTGTTCCAGGATGCAGGAGTGAGAGACACAGGCTGGGCCAGAGAGAGCATCCACCGGCTCTCGTGACTTTGACTTAAGAAGTTGAAGTCTTGGGGGATGTTTCTGTGAGGCAGAAAATGGGTAGGGATGGAGAGGTAGAAGGACAGATGGGTGGTTCAGCTCTTCAGCATCCGTTAAGTGCCTGTGGGGAGTTTTAAAAGACCCGTGATGGAGAAGTGGACAGACAGGCTTGGTGCCCTCTACCTGACGTGGGCCAGGACACGGCTGGTGAGTGGCGGGTGTGGGAATGGACTTTGCTTCCATTCCCGCATCCCGTGGCAAGCTGGTCTTCTCCCGAAGGAGTTTGGCAAGAACTTCTGAAATGAGGCCAAGGGGCCACAGACCAGTGACCACACTGCAGGGTCTGGAGGTGGTGAGCAGGTCTAGATGATGTGAAGGCAGGGGAAAGGGAGTGTGAGACCCTGGGCCTCCACCAGGAAGGTGCAGTGAGGTGAGGACTCAGGTCCGAATAGCCTACTGGGAAGACAAATGGGTGCTAAGAAGTCTGCACCTCGGGCAGTTTCCTAGTCTAAGAAATTGGAGATAGACAGACATTCTTGACTGGCAGGAAGAAGTCCCCTTGGGATTTTTGTGTTTGAGGGGTCAGGAGGCTCCTGCACTGTTGGCGGGACTGAGCATTCCCAGGTCCTCTCTAGGAATGTTTTAGCACTGGTATTAAAGTACCAAATGCATTCTTCAACCTGAAAATTCCACTCTTAGGGACCTGAGAGTCCAGGTGACTGCTCACTGTTCACAGCTGTGGAAGGCCAGGGATGGTGAGTAACTGTCCTTCAATGAGGGGTGGCCAAAGAACGGTACATGATGGGCTTGCCCAGCACCACAGAAGGTGGTGTATGAACACGGAACATGCACACTCTGGATTTCTGTGCATGTGTAAATGTTGATGTAGGTTCCTGTTTCACCTGGAAGCCAGCCTGGACTTCCTGTTGAGTAAAATGCTCAGGTTGCAGAAGGGCCTGTGGAGAGTGGTCCCCTGTACATCATTCACAAGACCTGTTGAGCACATGCCCTGTGCCTGTCCGTCCATGAAATACCTTCCATGTGTTGCTGCTCAGAACACTGAGTTAGGTATTGTTATCAGGGGCCTCACTTTAGACATAAGAAAATGGAAGCTACAGTAACATCAGTAACTTGCCCACAGTCACAGGGCAGAAGAGGGGTTCAGACACACCTGTGTCCTGACCCCAAGGAGAAGCACCTCCTGTGCTCTCGGCTATGCACCCCTACTTCAAGAATCAAATATAGCTAGAAGAGGTTAAAGTGGTGTCAGTGTATTCTTCAAAAGCGAGCTGGTTGACCTGCTTCAATGCAAAACAAAAGGTGGCCCCCTGCTCTTCCACTGTTACCAAGTGACCTTCAGTATATTAGGGTTCAATAAACTCTACAATTAAAAGTGAGATCTAGCTGGGCACAATGGCCATACCTGCCATCCCAGCTGCCCAGAGGCTGAGGCAGGAGGATCAAGAGTTTGAGCCCAGGCTCAGCAACTTAGCAAGACTGTCTCAAAATATAAAATAAAATGAGGTAAGATAAGATAAAATAAAAATAGGTGTGGCTCACTGGCAGAGCTCCCCTGGGTTCAATCCCCAGTACCCAAAAAATATATTAAAAATTTTGTAAATAAAAACCAATAAAATCTGATTTCCACTAAGTGATATTCCAATAGAAGTCATTTCTTAGATTGTTTTGTGTATGTGTGTGTGAATGTGTTTCATTTAGGAAAAACAAGGATGTTGTCAAAAAATCAAAAAGGTATATAAAAAAAATACAAAAAGGCAAGTTTCAAAAAAAAATTATATTGACCTGTATAGGGCCTCCTGAGAAATCTGAAAAACAAGAGAAAAATAACTAACAGGTAGGAAAAAAGCAAAACTTTGAAAGAAAATCTAGAGAAGTTGGAGCTGAAACAGTTGCAATTAGCCTCGACACAGGACGCAGCCTCGGTGTGTGACCTCTAGGTGTTATGGGGAGGATAGGAAGCAAGTTTCTGTTTACGTAGAGGCTTGAAAAAGACAAAAGGGACCTAAATTGCCATTGGCAAAGCTTGCATGGGAATCCCAAAGTGGTACAAATGACACGTGCCAAGCAAGCAACCCAGAGGAGTTTGAAGGGTCTCCGAGAGTTTGAGAGCAGAGCAGATGTGGAGCAGACCTTTCAGTCTGTGTGAGCAGGACCTGCATCAGGCGCCAGCCTCTCTCGGCGCTTTGATGCTCAGAGGCGCTTATGACCCAGGATCTTATGCAAGCTGTGAGGCAGCCAAGCCTCTCAGAGCCACCGTGTGTCTTCCAGGCGATTGTGAAGGAGTGCCCCCCTTCGGAAACCGAGGAGAGGAGCAGGATCGCCGCCGCCATCTTCTACTCCATCAGCCTGACCCAGCAAGGACTGCAAGGGGTGGAGCTGGGGACCTTCCTCATAAAGCGCGTGGTCAAGGAGCTGCAGGTGAGTGACCTCAGGTGTCCCTCAGGACCCAGTCTGAAGATAGAAGAGAGCTAACAGGAGGGAGGAGGAGCAGAATAGTGCCACTCGGCAAGTTCCAGGAGCCCTGAGATGCGGAGAGATGGAAGCAGAGCTGAGGACAGGCGTCCAGAGTCCCTGCTCAATGGGCTCATGGTACAGGCAGGCTCTGAGGACCTGGGCTCTGCAGGGAGACCTTGCCTGATTTGCCAGGGCTGTGACTGCTTATGCTATCCCAGCACGTTAGGGTGCCTCTTTCTCTGTCAACTGTCGCAGACCAGGTGACCAGCACGGTCTTCCTAGCCATGCCTGACCTTCCCTATCCCTCCCTGCCCACAGTCTCCAGGACCTCTGACCCCTGATGTCCCATCAGCATGGGCTTTCTCAGGGTCTGTGAGAGTGCCAAGGTTAGACCAGGCATCTTGGAGGTAAACACTTTGGCTTGGTGTTGATCTACCTGCCTTCTTGTTGCCTGCAAAGGGCACCTTCTGTTCTATGACGGACGCTTCAGATGCCTCTGAGTCTAGCTTTTCAAAACTCCCTCAGGGCCTTGGGGGAGCTCCAGCGAGTAGAATCTGGCCCCGAGACCGACTGGATTGCTAATGGCTCCAAGCTCGCCGTTCTGCGGGAACTCTCTGCTCCAGCACAGGCTGCGGGGGCAGGTGCTCTGCCTTCGAGGATGGCAGTGTGGAGTTGAATATGTGCGAGCTTCACGCCACAGGCCCAGTCAGTTTTACTTCGAGAACTCAGCCTTCAGTTGGGAAGCGGCGGCTTTATTGCCACTTTCTGCCACTTTTCCCCCAGAGATGTTGACAGGCGACGTACAATTAACCCAGGCTTTCTGTCGGCCCTTCTTCTTTGCTGGTGGTGGTAGTGAGTGGGCAGGGAGGAGGACCTCTGAGGTCGGCAGCCAGAGGGAGGGAGAGCAGAACAGGGCTCTGGGTAACATGCCCACAGCTCCCATGGCCTCAGAGCCGCCTGACAATACCACTTACCACACTCAGCTGTGAGCCACAAGGTCCTCAGGGACCTCCAAGGAAGCGGTGACCCTTCTGCACGAAGGTCTCACAGGGTTTATAAGAGCCCAACAGAGCCCTCGATGCCCAGAGAGAAGAACGCGGGCAGGCACAGCCCAGCACAGTCTCACCTTTTAACAGCATTCTGTCATTAAGATCATGTGTTTAAATTTTAAGTGACAGAATGTTGGTGGCACAGTGTGTAACGTGGGTGTAGGACGAGTGCCTCGTCCTGTCAGCGGGAACAGAGGAAGGTCAGATATGCGAGCACCACGCCAGGCCACTGAGTCGGGTCCTCGGAGTGCTGGAGTACGGTGGCTTACTTTGCCTCTTTTATAAATTTTAAAAAGTTTTTTTTTTTTCATACTGAACATGAATTTATAATCAGAAAATACTGGCTTTGGGGAAATAATCATTGAGATCTCTATGTAATTTTATTTATTTACTTATTTATTTTTGGTACCATGGATTGAATCCAGGGGCGCTTATTCACTGAGGCACATCACCAGCTCTTTTTTAATTTTTATTTTGAGACAGGGTCTCGCTAAGTTGCTTAGGCTGGCTTTGAACTTGCAATTCTCCTGCCTCAGCCTCACAGGTCGCTGGAATTACAGGTGTGTGCCACCACACCCAGCTTCATTTTAATAATGATTAAACTGAGTTATGGTGACATACCCCTGCCTGCCCCTCCAGTCCCCCCTAGTTATAGCTGGGCAACCACTTAGATGTCACTTGGTGCTTGTGTGCCAAGCATCAGACCAGGCTCTGGGACCACAGTGGCCTCCTAGGAGAGGGACATGGTGCAGTAGAAGGATAAGGTCTGTGGTCACATCTGGACCACGTTCCTCATCACAGAGGCCAGCTCTCGGATTTTATGCAAGCCCCCATTCCGTCCTCTGATTTTCAATGTGACAAGGGTACATATTGAAACCCCGCCTCAGAGGCTTGCCTTGGGGACTCAGAATGTCCCCAGAGCCTGGCAGACGCCAGCTTCCTAATGTGCCTTGAAAGAAAAAAATATAATAATACACATCACACATCACTGCCAACTGTGCAGGGCATTCGGAGCTGAGCAGAGCAGACGGTAGGACAGGGGCCTGGGAGCCGCCTGCTGAACTCGTGTGTGTGTTCTCTGCCTTCTCACCCGCCTGCATGCAGAAGGAGTTTCCTCACCTGGGGGCATTTTCAAGCCTGTCACCTATACCTGGATTCACCAAGTGGCTTCTGGGGCTTCTGAACTCACAGACAAAGGAACACGGGAGGAATGAACTGTTCACAGATTCAGAAAGTAAAGAGATCGCGGAGATCACTGGTGGCCCCACCCAGGAGACCCTCAAGGTCATCCTCAGCAGCAGCGAGTGGGTGAAGTCGGAGAAGCTGGTGCGCGCGCTCCAGGCTCCCCTGATGCGGCTGTGTGCCTGGTACCTGTATGGCGAGAAGCACCGCGGCTTCGCCCTGAACCCTGTGGCCAACTTCCACCTGCAGAACGGCGCCGTGATGTGGCGCATCAACTGGATGGCCGACAGTAGCCTCAAGGGCCTCACCAGCTCGTGTGGCCTCATGGTCAACTACCGCTACTACCTGGAGGAGACGGGCCCCAACAGCACCGCCTACCTCGGCTCTAAGAACATCAAAGCTTCTGAGCAGGTCCTCAGCCTGGTGGCCCAGTTTCAGAAAAACAGCAAGCTCTAGGCCCAGCCCTCCCACAGCTCAGGTCCTGCTCAGAGAAGGGTCGGGTTCCAATGGGTGGGGGTTGAGGATCAGAGGCCTTCTGTGGAAACCACAGCTGTGCTGTGGGGCCCACCGTGCCCAACTGGCACTGTGCTGGGAAAGGTGCGCTGCCAGGTAGAGGTGGCAGACAGGTGCCAGGCCGTAGTTTGGTACCCAGGACCAGTCCATGGGCCCTACAAGGACCAGGGCAGACGGCCCCAGTGAGAGCGTCATCTCCTTTGGAGTGTGGAGAGCCTGACAGCCATGGCGGCTGTCACCATTTCTCTCCGCGGGGTGCAGGGGGATTAAGGGAAATTCTGAAGCTTGTGAAGGTCATTTGCACAAAGTGTCGTAAGTCGATCACTGAACACAGATGCTGCTGCTCCAGGCCTCAGTTGGGGCGTTGGCTTTAAAACTACAGCGATTCAAGTTCATAATGAACCGAACAGTAAAGAACAGGTTTGTTCTGTAAAGCATTAAATGTGATCACTTAATGGTGACTGTCTTTAAGATTAGAGTCCTGGCCAGGCTGGGACCAGCCCTGAGGCATCAGCGGTGCTGTCCATCTGCAGCCAGCTGTGGGGAGCAGGGTTGGCAGGGGCCTGGGAGTGTGGGAGCAGACATCCGTGTGGGACGAGCTGTCGCTGGTGGGAGGTGGAGTGGGCCCGAGTCTGTGTTGGTGCGCCCCGTGTCTACACTGTGTGCTGGGTTTTCTCAGTTGAGTGAACAAGACCCCTGCCCTCCTTGCTCCTCATCCTTTCACCCCTCCCAGGGTCCTTCTGTCATCTCCACCTGGATGTGTTGACAAGTAGTTGATGGTGTGATGGCAAACCCTGATGGAAGCAGTCTGGTGCCTCTTTGCCTTGCTCTGGACTTGCTCTGAAAGCCCTGGGTTTTGGAGTTGCTCACAGGCTCATCGTCCTCAGTCCCTGCCACCTGCCAGCCTCCTTCCTAAAGTCAGAATCCTTTACAGTGTCCCCAGCCTCAGTCCCCTGTAAACCTGCCTCTGTCTCACTGTCCTCCTTCCCGCAGCTCCAGCCGAGGTCGGGAAGCCAGTAACCTGTCTGTCCCTCCACCTCCAGATGCCTCAGGAGGATCTCGGGTTCCTGCTGGCCTGCTTCACATGGTGCCGTTTCACCTGCCCTGTCCCATTTTCTCCTGCGTGGAGGGGGCTGAGGTGGCACCCCAGGGGCTTTGGCACACAAGGAGATTTGTGAGGCAGCGGACTCAGGTTCACCAGGACTGGCTCCAGGGGTGGGAGGTGGGCAGTGCTTGTCTCCCTGCTGGCTGCAGCCCCTGTCCTCCAGGATGCAGCCCATCACGCTGGTGCCCCAGGCAGATCCAGCGTCCAGTTTTTGATTCATTGCTGAAGCAGGTGGTCTGACCTCCCTGGAGCTGCAGTAAGAGCACCGCCGTGCCAGGCTGGCACATGTCTGGCACAGGGTTTGCCACTCTGGGGTGAATCAGGCACCCAGACCTTGCCACCTGTCACTGCCCTGCAGAGCCAGGAGCTGGGGCGTCAGCGCTGAGTGGCAGGGGAGCCTGAGGCAGCAGGGCGCAGGGCGGGCCTCCTTCCCCTCTTCCTGGGGAGGCCGAGTGAAAGCACGCCACGCTGCAGCCCCGCCCACAGCCAGGCTTTCTGCTTTCGTCCTCCTGCTTCTCACCTCGTGTTTAGCTGATGCCAGGGAGGACAGCCGATGAGCAGACAGATGGACGCTGCCGTCCCTCCCTGGCCTCATTCATATCAGTCAGGGAGAATGAGCCGGTGAGAGTCAAACCCCGGTCCTCACCTCACGTCCCTTACAAGAATCCCCCTAGAGCCCCTGGACAGACACAAGGTGGCCTCTGGCTCCCCACATCATCACAGATGACCAGCTGCCCCATTCTGCACCTGTCGTCGTCTCACACAAGGCAAAGCAAGAGTCAAGCAGAGAGTGGCCAGGTCTGAAGGTGACAAAAGGTTACTCCCCAGTCCTGGTATTTACAGTTTGTATCCCACAGGCAAGTGCTACCCACTGCCCAGGGGACATCATTGCAAGGGGGACACATGAGCTCAGTCCCAGACCTGGGTTCCATTCCTCTTGCTCTCAGGGACACTCTGGTGGCTGGTTGTAGTAGGTGCCCACTAAATTGTTGTCCAGGAGTGAGTTTGCCTCTCCGAGCTCCAGGCTGAGCCCACACCCTGCCCTGGCAGGCAGCCTGCTCCCTGCGGCAGGCAGTTCCCCTCACAGCCCAAGTTCAGGCCTGCACTCCAAGCCTGTCTGACCCTGTCTGGGGACCATCCTCCTGCACCAAAGACCCGAGTCCTGCTCCCCTCGTCTCCGTGTTCTGGGTTCAACACACCCCAGCACCCTCCATCCCGTCCACAGGGTTTCCTCAGCCTTGGCCCTCCTGGGACTCAGATTTGAGGGGTGCTGGGGGACATGGGTGTACCTGTCTTCTTCAGGCCCCTTTTTCCTGGCAAAGGCAGCATGAGGCAATGGCAGAGGACAGGTTTGGCTCCAGCCAGTGCCGGGTTGGAGTCCAGCCTCACCACTACCGACGCTTCCTCGGTTTGCTCATTTGTAAAGGGGTGGCCAGGGCACCACCACGCTGAGGGCCTCACTGGCACCTGGCCTGACCGGCATACCTGCTGCTGTCACCGCACACAGCCGTCACCTGGACTTCGGGTGCCACGGTGACACCTCAAGGAAGTTCTGGGCTCTGTCTTGCCTTTATTTGGATATTGAATGTTCCCTGGCTGTTCCTGGCAGTGTCTGAAGTGACTTGAGCAGCTCGTTCCTGGTCTCCTCGCACTGCTCTGCACCTGAGGCCCCAGGCCCCGGGGCCTTCCCTCAGAGGGTGTGGCCTTCACTCCTGGTCAAGCATAGCCAGGAGTTGATGGCAGGTCCCCTCCCTGTCTTGAGGTGGGGACACTTGTGCATGGGCTGCTTCTGTTCAGTGTGGGTCAAAGCGGGCTGGGGGCTGAAGTTTGGTGAGCCTTCACTTATTCCCGACTTTGTCTGAGCTCACTCAAGGTGTGCCTGGGATTTAAGTGGAGCGAACATCCCTCTCTCCCATTTTTAATTGGATTTTGAGGCCTTCATTGGACTGCAAAGTTCGTTTTGATCTCTTCTTAGAAGCAAAGCTGCCCAGTGATTTCTGTTCACCACAGAAAATTTCTGCCTTGTTTGCAGCCTAGGCAGATCGGTAGAGGTGAGAGATCCCATCTGCATCTCACTTGCCAGTTCTTGCTCACCACAGGAGGAGCGGGAGAGAAGCTGCACCTCTGCTCAGGGCAGGTGCTCTTCCCACACATTCCTGGCCCCCAGATTGCCTGCCTCCCCTGGAGAGCCCCTCCTCCCAGGTCCAACCCCAGGCCAGCATGAGCCTTGAGCCTTCTCGTTTACAGGTGAGTGCTGAGCAACTGGTGAGATGGGGCCCCACCAACCCCAGCCCTCCTCCACTCTGCCATCTGCCTTCCTGCTGGAAGGGGATGTGAACAGGGGCCCAGGCCCAGGGAGGAGAAGCCCCATGGGGGGAAGACTCAGCCAGCCACTCCCTCTGGCAAGAACAAAGGACAGTGAGTTCAGAGAGGCAGCCAGGCCAGACCAGGATAACCAAGGCAGGGACTACAGGATGCTCCCATCCTGGTGAGGGGAGTGCTCCTCAGGACTGCCCTATGGGAGTGGCCTCCCTAATACCTGAGCTTATGCAGCAGCTGCTGTAGTGGTCAGAGCCAAGGCCACCAGACAGACCTCAGCTCCAGCTGGCTCAGGGTCAGACAGCACACACAGCACAGAAAATCCAAGGAATGGTAGGGCAGCCAAGTGTAAGACCCCAACCCAGTGGAACACCAAGCTCAGGAAGAGCAGGGACTAGGCCCCTGGCCGCCTCAGCTATGGCCCCATTCTTATCAAAGGAAGCAGGGCAGCCCTTACTTCACCTGACCCTCATGGCTCTGGCTCAACCTTGTCCGCGGTAGAAGCAGCGCTGACCTGTCTGAGGGTGATCTCAGGTGGGATTCAGTGCTGGGGTGCTCTGGATGGAAGCAGCCACTCTGGGGCGGTTGGGTAGGGCAGTCAGTGTCCACTCTTCAGGTTGAGGAGAGGAGTGGAATGGCCCAGGTGGTCCCTAGTGGGGAGGGAGGTGGAGCGGGCGTCCCACCCAGGCGAGCTCAGCGTACTTCTGTGACAGAGCTGGAACCTGCCCGGTCAGTCTGTGGCTGTGAATCTGCAGTGCCTGGCCGGGCTTGGTAAAGTCTTTAACGTGTTGAAGCAGTGCTGTCCCCACTCCTGCTGCCCCAACAGCTCATCCTGGACATCACTTGGTCCCTTCAGGATAACTTGGTGGGAAGGGAGGGGGAGAGGCCCAGAACTCTCCTTGTAGGAGGGAAGAGGCTTGGGATGCTGCTCAAGAGGAAAGGGGCCACTTGCCTTGTGTCTCCTCCTCTCCCTGGGAGACCGCCTGGTGTGGCTCATGATGCCTTCTCATCAGCCCTGCTGAGGCCCTGTGTCCTCCAAGGAGCTAATCCAGCCAGTGCCTTCTCAGAGGTAGCCCTGACCAGGGCCCTGCTCTTCCCTGCACTCCCCGGAAGCGTGCCTGCAGCTGTCCTGGCTCTGCTTGGGGGGCCACCCTTCATGGCCTAGTCCCAGGATTCCCTCCATTCCCCAGAGAAGCTCATCTGCTTCCAGGTCTTCCCTGGCCACCTGCACGTGAAGTACAAAAGTGACCACTCACTGCCCTTCCATCTGGGACAGTCCCCATCTGAGGCATGATTCTCATGGCACAGTTGCTGAAGCTCCCACTCAGAAGTGTCCCAGCTTGGCCAGTCACTTAGACACACTGCCCTTCAGCTGTCCTTCACTGGGCACTGTTCATGCTCGACATCATCTGACTCATCTGTCCCAACTTGAGGGATGAAGACCGCAAGGCCCAGGGAGCTGGAGGGGTCTGTCCTGGTCACAGTGGCTGGGCAGCCCCATTCTTACACTGCTGCCAAGTGGACCGAGACCTACCAGGAAGTTCCCTTTAACCACAGAGGGAAATGGAAAAGATGGACTTCTCAGTAGTCCCACAATTCTGTCATGCAGTGGAAGTGTCCCCATGTCCCCTGGACCTTAGGTGGGGCTGCCCAGCTGTGAACCTAGGCCTGAATGACTGTCACCTGGGGGCTGCCAGTTCCCATCCTGTGAATGCCTCTGTTCATGGTCACCCCATCTTGGGGCTGCAGACATCTAGTGAGATGCCCCAGTGACCTTGTGGAGAGCTCAGGACCCTCAGGCCGGGTCTTGCTCTGCCATCATCCCAGACGCTGTCCACTCCGTTGCCACTAGGTGGCGCTGCTGCGATCCCCCAGCCTGCTCTAGAACCTGGGAGTTAATGCTGAGCTGCTTCACTTCATGGTGCTGGGACGGAGCCCGGGCTTGCTAGGCTTGCACCCCAGCCCTACAGCTGAGTTCCCAACAGGGAACACACCCACCTCGGCCCTGAACCTGTGCCCAGAGCTGCCCCAGCTCCCAGTGAGCTGCCCGAGCCTGCGCATCCCCTCATTTCCAGAGCTTGCCGGCTCCTCCCGCCCTCCAGGCAGGCCTGCGCTCAGCTCTGCTGCTGCCCTGCACAGAGGAGCAGGCCTGGGAGCTACGGCTGTCTCTCAGGACACCCGCCCCTTGCCCTGTCCCTTTTGTGGGTCTTGGCTCAGGCTGACAGGACCTGACTGGTTCAGGCCCAAAGCCCAGATCCCAAACCCCAATCCTGACAGACTCAGGGGCTGTAGTTCCCAAACATCAGCCCTTTGCTGACCATCACTGATCTTTTGTAAAACTTCTGTAAAGGAGTCCATGTCTTGTCATTGAATAGAAGTCAAGAGCAAAAATACTTGATAAAGAAGACAGCATCAGCGAAGTTCAGTTAGATACAGTTGCTTTCTCTCAGGACCATGGGGGAGGAGATTAGTAAATGTTGGAAATAGTAAAAATATACCAAGCTCACACTAACAATCAAGCCCTGAGAGGCACTCGTGACTCCTGCTAATGTCCTTGACACAAGGCCACCACCAAGGCTGGTGCAATGTGCCACTGATCGGGGATGGAGCTTCAGAGTGGAGCCTGGGCTGGAGTGGCTGCAGAGGCCAGGCGAGAGGAGAGGCATGTCACGGAATGTCAGGTCCTTCCTTTTGGACAGCAGAGATCCAAGAGATCCCTGCGTGAGAGAGCGGTGTCCCAGGGGCCACTTCGACTCCTGAGTTGAGGTGCTCTCACTTGGTTGCTCAGGCAGGAACCTCTGGCCTCAGTCACTGCTGACGTCTTGCTGCCTGAACACGTGAAATGAGAGCCCCCCCAGGGCCGCCCAGCTTTGTCCCCACAGAGCAGGAGACAGGCTGGAGCACAGTTCACAGAGCCTGACGGGCTGCACCTGCCGCATCCCCGCATTTCCAGAGCTTGTCGGCTCCTCCCGCCCTCCCTGCCCTCGGCTCTGCCGCTGCCCTGCACAGAGGAGCAGGCCTGGGAGCTACAGCCGTCTGGGATCCCAGAGGCCTGGGCAGCTGAGCAAGACCCCGTCTCAAACTAAGAAATTAAAAGGGCTGGGGATACAACTCCGGTAGGGCACCCTGGGGTCAACCCCCGGCACCAAAAAAGTAAAAGAAACCCTGACGTGGGACCCAGTCCTGGCGCTGCCGGTGGGAGCCGTGCAGCCATTACTGAATTCACAGTTAATAAATGTTGTGATTTAATTTATATTTAAAACGTAGGCCAGTAAAGTAATTTTCCTAATTACAATTTTTCAGATTGCCATTCCAAGTGGCCACTTGGTAAAGAAGGTTTTTGAAATGTTGGGCAAGACATGTAGCAAGGTGGCAAGGGTGCCCTGGAGGGTGGGCAGCCTCCTCACTCTGCCCCTGCCCAGCCTTGCTTCTGCTCAGGGGCGGCTGCTTGTGAAGAGCTTATGCTCAGACACTTGGAATGAGCTGCGATTCTGCTGCTTCCACAGCGCTGTCTGAAGGTCAGGTGAACAGGGACTGTCCCCCCAGGCGGGCTGCAGGGGCCGTCCTCCTGAGGTGGCCAGGCCTGGCGCCCCCAGCAAGTGTGCTAGACGCTCTGGTCACGTGCTGACATCACCCGCCTTCTCCTCCTGGGATCCGTGGAGCAGCTCTCTTGTTTATGCTGGGGTCTGGAGGTGTCCCTGGGGGTGGCTGAGCTGGCAGCCTGTGGGGACAGGACTGAACCCCAAAGGGGTGCATTTCTCCTGCCTCGGCGGCACTGCAGATGGCTCTCAGAGATAGAATCACAGTGACGTCAGAGAATGCCAGGCTGCACCAGGCCCTGGGACACAGGGTGGGGTCTCCTCACTCAAGGAGGGTGCACTCAGCCCCTGAGGCACGCGGCCTCCGGTCCTCCTGCCCTTGGAGGAAAGCCCCCAGCCACCATCTCCAGCTGGCTCCTGAGGCCTAGAGTGCACGGAGAAGTCTGCCCCGGGGGGCGCACAGCGAGCCCTGGGCCTTCCGGTCCCACCGGCCAGCACACTGGGCTCAGAAAGAAAGGGCTGGGCGCGCACAGTGCACCTGGGGTCTAGGGAACAGACGCCCCACTCCTCAGAGCCCTGGCACAGTGGAGCAGGAAGGTGGTGGCCTCACCGAAGGCCCCTGTGCAGCGGCGTGTGGACACTGTCTCCAAGGAGCTGCCAGACCTCCTTTAGGCTCCCAGGTAAGGACCTCACAGGCAGCACCGAGCAAGAGAGCAGTGCCCCAAGAGCCCCACTGTCACCACCAGGGATCCCCAGTCACAGCACAGGACTGGTCCCATCATCTCCCTGCCTCCTGCCTCTGCTGCCCCGCCTTCCTCTCCCTCTCCCTCTCCCTCTCCCTCTCCTCCTCTCCTCTCCCTCCCTCCCTCTGCCTCTCCTCTCCCTTCCTCTCTCCTTCCCTCCTCTTACTGACTTTCTCTTCCTGCTTGTTGTCCCCACAGCACAGCCCTGGGACATGGGCACAGGTGCAGCCCCCATGCTCCAGGTGAGCCTTTGGCAACCAGATGGGGGCCCCCCCGGGCCAGCCCTGGCAATGCCACACCCAGCCCAGAGTCCGTAAGTGCCAATTCCAGGCTTCCCACGGGCTCTGTTGCCTGGGACTCACTCAGCAAGGTGTCTCTGTTCTCAGGCCCCACGCTGAGCCACGCTGAGGCTGCAGCTGCCCTGGAGGAGCCACGACAGGAAACAGAGTGGGCATACCAGGCCCTGGCACAGCCTCTGAGGCTGCCCCATGACCAGACACCCAGGGCAGGACTTTGTGATGCAATAAATAGCCAGCCTGGTCCTTTGTCCCCTGGCTCCCCTGTGGCCACATCCGGGGGGGAGGTCCCCTGGGGGACAGTCAGCTCCACTGTGCTTGCACCTCCTCCACCCACTGGTCGCCTCCACCAGTCTGTTCATCATCAGGTAGGCCATGGCAGGAGGGGCGGTGGGTCTGGGTTGGGGGCCTGGCTGACTGTGAAGAGGGGCTTCAGGAAGGTGGCAATCTGGCCCTCTGGCCCTGGAGCAAAGCGGGTTAAGCTTGTGGCCTCTCAGGAGTCAACTGCCTGGACAGAAGCATCTCTGGAGGGTGCCATGACCCCTGAGGCCTCGTGTCCCTGGCAGTGACCTGGGCTCAGGACCCTCCCGGGAGGGATGCTGGAGGGGAAAGTCAGTGTCCCCTGAGAGGCCTGGCACAGACCCACAGACTGCTCAGAGCAAAGTGGCTACTGCCCTCAGGCCTGGACTGACACTGCTCATTTCATCGCAGCAGGCCTGGGGCTCTTCTCAGACCACCAGCCCCTGGCAAGTCCCAGCCCCGTGCCGCTCAGGGAGCAGCCATCAGCAGCTCCCTGGCCCCTGCACCCTGACAGCCAGGGCGGGCTCCCTGCTCCTGCCTCTGCCTTCTGGCTCCCCTGGACAGCTCAGGCCCCAGCTGGAGGCCTAGTCTGAGGTTTTCCCACTCTGTCTGGGGTCAGGCCAGGAGGGCCTGGCATAGTGAAAGATCTCCCTAGGAGACCCTATTGTGCCCCGGGTGGGACTCACGTGCTAGGAATGAACCACAGGCTCACAGGGAGGTCCAAGGTCCTGCCCCAGCTGCCCTGATCCACTCTGCACCAGCCGATCCTAGACCAGCTGGGCTTCTCTCAGGTGGTCTCTGCTCCCCTTCGCTGCCAGGACCGCCTTCCTGATCCTGAAGGGAGGGGCTGGGCAGGGTTTGAGCCTGGGGTCCTGGGATGGTGGCACATAAGCCCGGCCCCCCCAGGGAGCATCTGGGGAGTTTTGCATAGCACCACCACCTACTGGCCCCAGGGCCCCTGGACAGGGCTCCCCAGGCCTACCATCCATGCCACCAACAGAAGTAGCTGGGTCTGGGTGGCTTCCAGAGCCTCCAAGTGCCTGGTCCCCGTCACATTGCTCCAGCCCTGCTCCCCTGGGCCCTCAGCCTCTGCTCTTCAGTATTGAGAACTCATGCTGAATTAGAGGTCTTACTGAATTTGGGGGCCAGGAGTGGCCCCCAAACCTCTCCTGGTCCCTTCTGCTGATGGTGGCCCCAAGGGAGAACCTTCAGCCCCAAACACCAGTCCCTGTGCTGGCACACCATGGCATTGTGGGGCCAGCAGGTCTGGAGGTGGACAGGTCCCCCTTGGAGAGACATCTGGTCCCTGTGCCACACAAAGGCCAAAGAGCCTGTCAGCTGGAGGCTGAATGCCAAGAGCAGTCAGGAGCCTCCAACCTTTCCAATTAACACTGCCTCTGCCAGTCCTGGTGTGGCAACCTTGGGAAGGTTGTTTGGCCTCGTTCTCTCATCTGTACAATGCCTAGAAGAGCTGCCCTGTGGGCGTGCCACAACACCTGCCGAACACGGTGGAGACCCCCGAGCTGGGGGCGGCAAGCACTCCCACCACTGAGCCACTGACGTGCCTGCTGGCTGCACTCCTCTCCCCTGGTGTTGCGCCCGCGCCTTCTCAAGAGCATGCACCGCGTGCCAACTGCCCTGTTATAAGTGCCTCCAGGTGACAGCACAGCACAGCCTCCTGGGGCCTCAGGGTCCTGGCACAGGCAGATGAGGCCACGTGGAGCCAGGCTTCACGGTCTCCTTCCC
Source organism: Glaucomys volans (assembly GCA_020662805.1). Classification (NCBI taxonomy): domain Eukaryota; kingdom Metazoa; phylum Chordata; class Mammalia; order Rodentia; family Sciuridae; genus Glaucomys; species Glaucomys volans. Next base: position 39,925 of record JAJEJO010004529.1, read on the forward strand.
ATGCCCCTTGTCCCTCGTCCTGCGAGACTGTCTCTGGCAGCCGTGGTGAAGCCAGAAGGTTCTGCCAGGAGACCAGCACCCAGCTCAGGCAGAGAGAAGCCTCTGTGCCCCAGTGCCCTGTCCCACACTGTCCCTTTGTCCCCCCATGTGCCACACCCCACTTCTGCTGGGAGAGCAGGCCCTGCAGCTGGGCTGGAGCCACATTGGAGGCTCAGACCCTACACTTGACAGGACAGGTAGGAAGGTACTCCAACCCGGCCCTCTGCGGATTCAATCCCTGCCATTCCTCAGTGTACCGCGTGGCAGGCGGAAGGAACAGCCACAAACCGGGGGCTAAAATGGCAGGAATCTATTCCCTAATGGTCTGGGCCAGAAGTCCAAAATCTAGGTGCCCGCAGGTTCTGTCTGGCTCTGTCTGGGTCTTGCGGTGGCTTCCATGGTTCTTACAGAGCAATGGGATTGGCGCTCTGGTTTCAGGATCGTGACCTCATTGCATCCGCAGAGACCCTTTTTTAAACAGGTCACATTTACAGGTTCTTGGGATTAGGATGTGGCTGTGGGTTGGGGGCCACCAGGCAGCCCACGACACCCCTCTCCAGGTACAAAGGTGTCTAATCACCAACGTGGAGATACTCGGGATGTCTGTCCACACGAGCAGGGACAAGCGGTTGTGCTCCACTGACAGTTAAGTGACGCGCTCCCATTCCTCCTCTGTCACACAGTGGGCGAGAGCGGGAAACCCCTGCCTGCAGGACCCGGTCGGAAGGCTTTGGGGGACCCAGATCAGCCCCCTGGTTGATGGGTGAGGAAGCCGAGGCCCAGGCTTCTTTGGTTTGGGGCTTTCGTTTCTGCTGGGCTGGAACAGAACAAGGGCCTGGGGCGTGCTAGGCGAGTGCCCTACCCCTCTGTCCCCCCGCCAGCCTGGGCTTTTGAGAGTAGCACTCTCAGGGTCATCTCCTTTCCTGCACCCTGGTCACCACCGTTGTCTGGCCCAACTATGTGACAGCTTTCTCAACCCTCCCTGGCTCTGGCCTGGCCACCCTCGGGGACCTTCCCCACGCAGTCAGCCTGTGGACTCTGGGAGCCTGTCCTGTCCTGCTCACCCTCCCCCGCTCCCCAGCACCTACTCACCACCTCTGGGCCACACCCCTGGAAGCCCAGCACTGCCCTGAGCAACCCCTGTGGCCATGCCCCAGCCCTCCCTCAAGGGCCTCCTCTGGCTGAAGCCCAGCCTCGCTCTGACCAGGAGTCTCCCCCTCTCCTCACGGGTTTTGAGTCTGCCTTCTGCTGGCTGGCCTGTCCCCTCCTCCATCTGTGACACCACCACCCTCTCACCCCCAGTTCCCAGTACCAGCCCCACTGTGTCCCACCCGCTCCGCAGCACACAGAGGCCCAGCTCCTGCTTCCCTCCTAGTCCAGGGCTCTGGGCCTCCACCAATGGGAAAGCCTTTGGGCACTTCCGGGGAGCCATGGGTTTGAAGGTCCCCTGCCAGAGCTGACCCCCTGACTATCTGGAGGGCCAGGAGGCTGTGTTGCCAGTGCCCTCAGGGAAGAGAACAGGAAGCACCCTGCCCTCAGGAACTTGCATCCCCTGTGGGTGCAAAGGAACATTTTTAGAGGAAGGAGCAAGGAAGTGTCACATACCCAGAGTGGTGACTTGACAAGGCTCTGTAGGGAAATGCAGCCGGCTAGAGGGCAAGAGTCACTGGGCTGCAGCCGCTCTGGCCTCTTTGAGGAGAGTGTCGGCGTGGAGACCTGAGCACAATGAGGGGCAAGACATGTGGACCGGAAGAGCATTCCGGGCCTGGGAAGAGCACATGCAAAGGCTCTGTGGTTGGAGCATGCCGGCACAGTGAGGAGCCCAGGGAAGCGGGGAGGAGTGACGCCCTGTCAGCAGGGACTCATTAATGCCCATGGCAAGGGTGTCATCAGAGGGCTGGGGACACATCTGGCTTTGTTGGGAGGGGCTTCTGCTTGCTGCATGGAGGTGCTGGGGGCAAGGCGGTACACAGGGACATAACAGGATAGGGGGCTTTGCAGCAACACAGGGTGGCAGGGTTCTGACTCTGAAGCTGTCTGCAGGTAGAGCTGGTGGCCTTGCTGTGATTGGGGTGTGACTGAGGGTCACGGTTCACCTAGGCCTCAGCCTGAACAGCTGAACAGGAGAGTAACACATGGAGGGAAGGTGGCTTTGGGGCCTAGGCAGGAGCTGGCTTCCCCTGCAGGGGGCAGCTGAGCCCACTGCAGGGAGGATGTGGCAGGGTCTGCCTCGGGGCTCCGCTGTTCACCTGCCTGGCCTGGGGGTCACCCACCCAGCACCCAATCCACTGAACCTGTCAGGAGCTGAGGGATCACCAGAGGGATCCCTGGCCCTGAGCACCTGGGACACAGCCCCACTACCCTCGGGAGCCCAGCAAGGCCCCCATGGCCTCCCCAGCTCCCTATTTTCTGGCTCCAGACCACCCAGAGCTGGCGGGGGCTTCCTGCCAGGGCACCCAGTGCAGGGATGGGCCAGGCCCTGCTCCCAGGATGTGGTCAAGCGCTGGAGAGCGCTCACAGGAAGGGTCTGGACAGGACCCAGCAACGTGGCCTCGGGCAGCAGGAACACTCTTCAAAACAGGAAGTGCCACCCTGCTTTGAAGGTGGGGGCTGTGGGAAGGGAAGGGGCCTTGGGCGGTGGCCTGTGGCCTGGACCCAGCTCTGATGTGACAGTGGTGATGGCACAAGCTCCAGGGCAGAGCTCCTGGCGACAGGCGAGTCCTGCAGGGAGCTCTTCCCAGGCCGGGGTGGGCACCGCCATGGTCTCCACCTCACCCAGGAGGACCTGGCCACTCTCCAGCCTCCAGCCTGGGGCTCGATGTGAGTCCCACCCTGGCTCAGTCAAGCGAAGCCCTTCCCCCGGGTGCCGCGTGTGCCACTCGCTCCCTGCGACGTATGCCAGGCCTTGTGCAGATGCCACCTCTCCATCGTCCCTGACTCGAGGGCCCCTCTTGCTCTCCCGCCGCTCACCTGTTCAGGGGTACTCTGCTGAGAGCCACCTGTTTGCAGAGCTCGGCCAGGAAGGCAGGTGCGCACAGGACGTAAGGCCACCCGGCAGGCCTGGCCTCTGCCAGGGACGCCTCCTGGGCACTACCAGCACGGCCTCGCCCACAGTGCTGCCTCTCCTGCCGCTGAATATTCATGGGCCCATATCGTGCCTTAGGCTGCCTGGTGGCCCCACAGCCCCAGAGGATCAGTTATGCCGTCAGGGAGTTGGTCCCTGCTGTCCTCCCCCAGGGCCCCCTGCAGCCCCTTCTCCCCACTCCGCCCTCGGTACCTCTCCCGCTCCTCAGGGTGGCCTCAAAGATAAGCCATGCGTGGAGAGAGCTGAGGGCAGTGGTGACAGATGGCCAACCCTGAGCTCAGGGTCCACCGCCCCAGGAATGCCCACTGTCCATGCGTGGAGTTCTCCAGAGAACGGGCCGGGTCTGAGCCCTCAGGACCGAGGCCTGGGCCTCCTGGACACATGCGCTCTTTTTCTGAACATCTTCCAATCATCGGGTGTCTCCACGGAGCTGTGGGCTCCAGAGCAAGTGTTGGTGCCAAATCAAGCAGCACCTGCCACATTCTGTACTGTCCTCATTGATGTCACCCAGAGAGCAGCACAGACACCTTCTTGCCTCCCCACTGCTCTGAGCACTAGGACAGCGGTCCCCTCCTGGCTACCAGCCTCTGGTCACCTGGGGGATTTTTTTTTTTTTTTTTTTGGGAACCAGGGATTGAACTCAGGGACACTCAGCCACTGAGCCACCTCCCAGCCCTATTTTGTATTTTATTTAGAGACAGGGTCTCACTGAGCTGCTTAGGGCCTCGCTAAGTTGCTGAGGCTGGCTTTGAACTCGCAATCCTCCTGACTCAGCCTCCCAAGTCGCTTGGGTTACAGGTGTGCGCCACCACACCTGGCTACCTGGAGGATTTTTTAAATCTCGATCCCTGGCCACACCCCACACAAGTTGATCACCATCTCCAGAGACGGCTCTTAGCGATTACATGGGTGCCAGGGCTTGAAGGTGGGGTGCTGGCGTCCCATGACCTCCCAACCCAAGCCCCAACCCCTGTTCCGACTCTGAGTCCCCAGTCTCCAGGCCTCAGGGGCAAAGTCAGTATTGCCGCCAGCCTGTGCTCCAGGGGACGCCAGCTCCGTGAGAAGCCCCAGGAGGGCTGCGTGGTATGACCCTAGGAAACCTGCTCCGTGTCACCCCCTTGCTAGTACACGGGCAGCGGAGCCCCTGACCCGAGAGAACACGGGCCATGAAGCCCTGGAGCAAAGCTGTTCCTCCTGCGGGGCTGGACCCTCCTCCTGTGCCATCACCACACACACTGCCAGTGTGCCATGAGCCAGGGACTGGGGTGGCCCTCGTCACACAGTCCCCACCCTCCTGGGTCCCCCAGTGTGGCCCTGGGCCCATCGTGCCACCTCCGATGTCCTCTCACATGGGTGGACAGAGCAGACCCGGGCAGAGCAAGAGAATGGACAGGAAGCCAAAGAGCAGCTGCCCGGGAGGGAGCAGGGTCCCTGGACCCTGGCCCAGCCTCTGCCCTGGTCAGCTGGTGCAGGGAGGGAATGGCCCCATCCCACGTCGGTGCATCGGGCGGTGAGGAGTGAGAGGGAACAGGGACACAGGAAGAGGTGCCACACTCGGCAGTGCAGCTGGTTTAGGATGTAGTCAGCCCGGTCGCTCCCCAGGCCGGTCCTGTGCTCGCCTGCTTCGCCCACCGTGCCCACTTTCTCTTCCCACGTGCCGCCACCTCAGGGACAGCCAGGGTCCTCCGTGGGTGGATGTGCCAGAGCCTATGTACTCAGCCTCTTCCCGATGGAGGCAGGGCTGCCTGCTTCTCCCAGCTCCGGGCTCCGGGCGCTGCAGTCACACATAGCTCTGGGGAGACGTCACCTCGCGCAGGGCGCAGATTTGCCGTCAGATGCACAGCTCACAAGGCATCACTGGCCCCGAGGCCTGTGGCATGGTGTTCAGGACGGGTGTGGCTGAACCGCCGTCCTCGAGGGCCTCCTACTGTCACCAGAAGGACCAGTCAGTTCATGTGTGCCTTCTTGTCCTTTATTATCCCCTCTGTCCCTGTGGTTTTCTTTTGTCTGGTCTTGAATCATTTCTTTTGAGGAGGGGGGGTAAACAGGAATGAAACCCAGGGGCACTCGGCCACTGAGCCACATCCCGCCCTATTTTGTATTTTATTTAGAGAGAGGGTCTCACTGAGTTGCTTAGCACCTCAATTTTGCTGAGGCTGGCTTTGAACTCATGATCCTCCTGCCTCAGCCTCCGGAGCTGCTGGGATTACAGGCCGTGTGCCACCGTGCCTGGCTGAATCCTTTCTTCAGAAAAGAAATCTTACACAGAAAGTGGATAGATAAAAGAGAGGGTGTGGAGCTGAAGCAGTGGGCATCTGGCCTGCCACCTCCCACCCAGGATGGCACTAGGGAAAACCCAAAAAGGGACAGGGACATTGAGGCGCCTTGGGGTTGGGTGGCAGCGCAGGGAGCCTGCACTGCCCCAGGGTCACGGGACAGGAAAAAGAGGGTCGAGGGCCTGGTGAGAGCCAGAACTGGGGTGGAACCACAGGACTGCAGCCGGGCCAGGGAGGGGCCAAGCTCGGGCGCGTCACTGACTAGCGAGCGCTGCGGCTGGGCTGACCCGGCTCCTCGAGCCTGCTTGGGAACAGCGGTTGTCACGTTAGGAATTCTTGTGAGCCTGGTAAGCACAGCTGCTGCTAAAAGATCAACCATATGAACTTAAGTTTACTACGTTACATTCAAAATAATGGAGGTGCAGTCTCGAGACCCCCGTTCCCAGCAATTTTTCCACTTTCTTCCTGGCCGGGGTCTGAGGTCCTTTCAGCTCCCTGTCTGGGCAGTGAAGCACCGTGTCACTCCATCTCTTCCCTGCTCCCCGCGGGAGGAGCACTGGCCCCTTGAAGTTGCCGGAGATGGGGGTGCTCACCCCACATACACCAGCAAACTACCACTTAGGGGTTTCCACACTGCCCCCCAAAGTTGAGGGCTAAATACCTGCCCTGGTTATTCCCTCCTCCTGTCCCCATGATCGTCCCCAGCCAGAGCCAGCTGGCCCGGGGACCAAGGTGCAGTGCTCCCTGGAGCTCAGGCCAGGGCAGAGAAGGCAGAGAGTGGTGCATGCCCACCCCTGCCCTCGGGGGACGGGACACCCGAGTTAGCACCCCTATCTGGGGTCCAGCCCTACACGGGAGTCGGCACCAACCCAGCGGCCCCCTCAGGATGGGCTGATCCTCGGAGGAGGTGCTGTTTCAGCCGTGGGGCTCAGAACCCTTCATACTTTTTAGAACGATGGTGACGTTCTTCTACTTGAGGAAAGGGGTGTTCCAGGGCGACAGGCTCATCGCCCCAGGTCCCAGGCCCGGAGGTGGCAGTTCCCACATGGGAATGTGCAGCAGAGCCCCAAGCTCACCGTGCCGTTGACCGCGAGCATGCAGGAGCCCGGGGTCTACCCATGGACCAAGGTGACGTGGGCCAGAGCCTGCAGTGGCTGGAAAGCCAGGCAACTGCAGAGGGTGTGTCAAGGCACAGGAGAAGGCACCTGGGCAGGCCGGCGGGAACAGTGCCCTGCGAACAGCCCAGGGCAGAACCAGGGCTCACGGGTGCCAAGGGGGCGTGGCGGCCGCAGGAAGAGAGGCCTCCTGCTCAGAACCCAGGAACCTGGAGACAAAGCCCAGCAGTGAGGAAGGAAGCGAGGTCAGAAGAGAGGTCTGGGAGGGGACAGCCAGGTGCAGGCTCAGGAGGCTGCAGTGTCACGGCAGAGGGACTCGGGCCAAGGGATCTGCCTCTCCAAGCAAGACTATGGAGCATGCACACATCTCAGAGTGTCAGAAGCTGACCCCAAATAGAACCTTCCCTGTGATTCTATCTGTCAACTTCAAGAACAGGCAGAACCCATCTATGGGGACAAGAAATCAGCAAAGAGGGAGAAAAACCCTGAGGGGCCCAAGGGTGCTTCCAGGGGGCTGGGTGTGTCCCCATCTTAGCTGCGTGATGGCCGCATAGGTGCGTGTGCTGAGATCCACCTGGCTGCACAGCAAAGGTGTGCGCGTCACATGGGGCGCCTCTCCCTCGGCACGTGACCCCTGTGCCCTGCTTCCCTGACCTCTGACCACACACTCCCGGCTCAGGGAGCACCTTTCGAGGCTCGGGGGATCTCAGGGAAGGAAAGGTTGCCACCCCTATCCTAACTACACAGCACGCCACCAACCACACGCACCTGGGGTGCTCAGAGCATCCAGACCAAGGTGGTTCAGAGGAAGCAGGCGTGTGGCAGGGAGGCCGTCGGGACTCCAAGGAGGCCAGAAGGTGCTCCAGAGAGAGCTGAACCAACAGGTCTCCCCAGGAGAACAGGGAGAAAGGACACTGTGTGCAGGACAGAAGTGACGCGGGCTCAGACCCCTGTGAGCTTTCAATAACTAGAACATGGGGAGGCAGAGCTGGCGCAGACCCTGCGGCAGGACCACCAGAACAGGGTGAGCAGGGAGCCACCGGGCCACATGGCAGGCAGGAGGGCTTGGCTGCTGGGAGCTGGGCAGACCGGAGGAAGCAGCCGCAGGGCCTGCAGAAGCCCAGCATGGTGGGCACCCCTGGGGAAGCTCACCCCATTTCTACGAAATACCACACTCACTTCCCTTCCCTACGGCCCAGTAGCCACGTTCCAGGTTTCACCAAGACACCTAACTGACAGCAGGTGGCCGCACCGCAGGACGCACTCAGGAATGGTCCTAGCAGAGAGCTGGAAGGAGCTGACCATCTGTCCCTGTGAACAAATGGGCAAGCTGGCATGTGGACGTGGACTGGCGTCCAGCAATGGAAAGGAGAACCAGTAGCCACATGTCAAGGTGGTGAGTCTGAGACGCAGCGCTGAGCAGAGCAGCCAGGCACAGAGAACGCTCTGTGTGGTTCCACCCACGGCAACACTAGAAGAGGCCACAGCTGTGGAGGGCAGGGCCGGGAGGCCCCCCCCCCCCCCCCCCCGCACACCTGCAAAGCTCATAGAGCCGCCCAGAACCACTGTAGGCCCTTTCCCTCGTCTCATTAAAACAGGCACAGGGCCAAGAGGCTGGGGCCAGCGCAGATGGAGGGAGGGAAGGATGGACGATGGCCCTGGGGAGGGAGGGCGGCATGGGGCGCCGCACATCTGGCCATAAAGTCCTTGGCACCCAGACTGCAGCAGGGAAGCCCAGCAGAAAGCAGGTCCCTGGTTCCAGGACCCTCCAGAGTTCTGCCGGGTGGGTGTTGGGGGCCTGACAAGGAGGGTCATGAGAACTTCCTGCGTGGAACCAGCTGTATCTCCAGTCGGGGCCCCAGTGGAACCCATGCGGCGCCGGAGCTCAGCAGCTGATGTGGGAGAAAGAACGAGCCAATGTGTGAATGAAGACGGGCAGGGCAGACCTGAGCCAGGAGGTGACAGCCTAAGGCGCCTGCACCTGGAAGAGATTGGCTGGTAGACCCCAAGAGCCCTTGCTGCCTCTAACGGGTTCACAGGTACCAGGGTGAAAACCCATGTCGCCACCCCAAAGTCCTTCACAACTGCTGAGCAAGAGGCCCCCACTGGCCTCATGGGCCTGCAAGTCACGTAGCCAGTGCTGGCTCTGGCCTGGGCAGGGGTCTCGAGGCTGCTCCAGGTAGGGGAGGCACCAAGATCAGACCAGACAGCCTTCTAGTGAATTTAGGGCCCCAAAACTCAAACCCACAGCCACACCATTGCTGGTCAGTGGGGAGAGTCAGGGTAGGGTGTGATACCGGATCCGGCCTCCCCTCCCCATGATGACCCAGAGGACACAAGGGGCCCATGTGGGCAGCATGGGGGTCCAGAGCTGCCTGCAGAGCTGCAGGCCACGGCTGGAGCTCGAAACCTCGCTGCCTCCCCAGCCCACAGCCCCAGCAGACACCAGTGCTCCCGGGGCAGGAGGAGCCTGCAGATTGCAGGAGAGCCAAGGCGCCCTCAGGCAGCACCGCCCAGGGAGGAGAGAGCCCACCCAGCAGCTCTGGGCCCTCAGGAAGGGCCAAGGGCCATGCCAGGCTCCCGTGACCTTGACCCACTGCAACCCTGTCCTTTAAGCAGCAGCGGCCCATCCACCCCCACACCCCTCCTGTGTGCACGTGCTTCCTGGAAGCTGGGCTCTCCCAAGCAAAGCTTCCTCCACCCATTCCTGGGGACGGGAAGCAGCTGTGACCTTGACGCTTTCTTGGGACAGTGGTCACAGCCCAAGACCAGTGTGTGCTCTCCTCCCACAGCCTTTCTGAAATCCAGGTGTGCTCTTGTCTCCCTCCCCTGGTGCCCTCAGGAGATAGACCAGACTCCCTGCAGGGCCTCCATTCTTTGTAATTTGGCTCCTGTCACCTCTCCAGCCTCTCCTGGCGCCCTCAGTCAGCAATGTACCCCTTTTAGTCTCTCTAAAGACCCCCCCACGCTCAGGGCCTTTGCACTTGCTGTCAGCCCTACCTGGGAGTCCTCTTCTGCCCTCGCCGACTCGTACCGCTCCAGCCCTGGGGTCCCAACTCAGGGAGGCTTTTCCCACCGTTGCCAGACTACGCCTACCTGCTGTCTCCTCACGGCACTGTCATCTCCACAAGGATAAGCCCGTGTCTCTGTCTCCACCTTCTTGTGCCCACCTGGTGGCACAGTGCCTGGCATGTAGATGCCCACTGAGCAAATGCAGCAGGAATGAGCCCCTCCGCAGAGGCCAGCACCGCCTCAGAGGGGAAGAGCTCGGGGTGGACTCTGGGGCAGTTGTCGGGCGACTTGGATGCACCCACATCCCGGTCGTCAGCTTCCCTCCCTGGCCTGTGGGACAGCTCCTCTGCGCGTGGGGTCGTCGCGCCCAGGACCCCCCTCCACCTGAAGGAAAGGTCTAGACTCTGAGCCAGCCAGGGAGACGCCAGGGTGAGGCAGACAGAGCAGGAGGCCCCGGGGACACCCACCCTGATCCAACGGCAGGAGAGGGTGGGGTGTAGGAGCAGAGAGGCCACAGCAGCCCAGGTTCCTCGGTGTCCCCGACAGCAGCAGCCCTCCCAGCAGCCTGCAAGGAGCAGAGCTGGCCGGGAGCTGCCCTTGGCTCCCACACCTCCGTGCCAGCATCATCACCGTGGACGCAGGGACTGTCCACAGAGGACGGCTCGGCGGCCGCCTGGGCATCTGCATCCCTCATCTCTCTCCACCTGACTGCCAGTTGCTCCTCCCTGACCCTGTGCCAAACGTGCAGAGCCTCCAGGGCCTGCCCAGACCTGACCGCGCTGCTGGCAGCCACCCCAGCCCGCAGAAGGGCAGCAGCAGCCAGAGTCAAAGGGCGGCTTCCCAGCGTGCCAGAGGGGCCCAGGGCCTGTCCGGTCCTGCCAGACAGCCCTGTTGGCAAGGTGGGGATCGCCTCCATTCAGATGATGTCCCCTTGTCCCAATGGTCTCTGCACCCCGTGCTTACCACGTGTCTCAGTTCCACCACGGGATCGTCCCCACTTAAAACCTACAAGCTGGACTTGGTCACTGCAGGAAACTTGCACATACAGATGGACAACAATCTCCTGCCCTCCCACTTCCAACACACCAGCAAAGGCAATGATGATCCTGAGGGTGACGGTGACAGTGGTGACGATGTTGACGATGATGATGACAGTGGAATGCTAACCTAAGATGGAGGTGCTGATCAGCAAGGTGGTGTGATGATGATGGTGGTGGTGACCGCAGTGATGACCATGTGAGGAGAAGGGCCAATGTGGTCTCGCTCAGGGTGATGTCAGAGGGGACATCGTGAACCTCATCTCCTGCGAGACCAAAGTACCCACCCAGACCCTGGTTCTCTCCAAATCCTCCTCTTATTTCTTTATCCTGACTGGGGACACTTGGGCAGGAAACCTGTTGGCTTGCGTGGTCTTGTTCCCTGGGACAGGAGCCTCCCAGGCTGGCTGAGAATGTGCTGGAAAAGCACCTGGGACGGCCCAGGATGGCGTGGGGCTGGGGAAAGCCCAGCACGGAGGCCCCTCTGCCTGGCCAGGGTGAAGCAGGGCAGGGACTCGAGGCAGAGCGGCTAGTGCAGGGGAGGTCACTGGGGACAGCAATGAGAGCCCGGGCAGTGCTACCCGTTAGGTCCTCGGGGCCTGAGGGCAGGAGGCCACTGAGTTGCGGGGGTGGGCAGGGAGCCCCTGGAGGAGGCTCAGCCGGGTCAGCAGGACCTGACGTGAGTCTCTGGAGACGTGTGGGCCCAGCCTGCTTCCCGTGTCCTTCAACAGGAGCCAACGCCCCAGGGCCCTTTCCTGGAACCTCCAGGTGTTCAGACTCCATTGTTGTGCAGGGAAGTAGGGACGGGCTGGCTTCCATCCTGTTCCCTTGAGAGGCCTGGCTCACGTGGTGGCAATCGAGATCACCGACCTCACCTGGCCAGGAAGGCAAGGCCTGGGGAGCGTGCCCAGCCTGATAAGGGCAGCAAACAGGGGTTTTTTTTAGCAGCACATGAGACAAAAAGGAAAAGAGGACCAATGGGCATCAGACCCGGACGCCAGAGAGAAAACAGCTCGATAGGACAGGCTCTCAGCCGCTCTGGCAGGGCACAGACCTTGGACAGGTCACAGCTTGTTAGAAGGGACCAGAAGCTTGCCCGAGGGGCTGCGCAGACAGCCCGCAGACCCCAGGATGCAGAGCACACACCCATGTGTGAGGGACCTCAGTGGGAGGTCACACTGCCACCATCCCCACTGATGAGTCCCAGGAAACTGCAGGACCCCCGAGGGCAGGGACTAGCAAGGGGGGCCTCGTTTTCCAGGAGGCAGGGAGGCACATGCCAGAATCCAGCCCGGAGGCTGACGGCCCTTCCAGACAGAATCCCAGTCCCTGCGTCAGGTTAGGAGACCTCGAGGGACGCAGATGTTGCCCTGAGGCTCCCCCAGGAGCGGAGTCAGACGGCCATTGTTCTCTGTCTTGTTGTGCCTGCAGCCTGGTCTGGAGACAGGCCTTGGGTGGAGGGTCCCTCCTGTCCTGAGTGCACAGTTCTCCAAGTGCAAGCCAAAGTCAGAAGGTGTGGGACAGTGCAGGGGGCCAGCAGCCCCAGGACTCCTGAACACAGGGCGGAGGGCAGGCCTGGTGATCCGCGTGTCCAGTAAGTCTCAGGTGCCGCGGAGGCGAGTCACTGGGCCCAGAGGGCAAACGCCAGGTGAGGGAGATGGAGGTGAGGGGTCCCCCCCCCGTTTCCTGGGGAGCTGCAATGTGCCAGTCAAGCTACCTTAGCTCTGTTTTCTAGATGAGGAGACAGGCCTGGGAAAGTGAAATAGCTCATCTCAGGACACAGCTAGTAAGTTCCAAAGCTGAGACGTGACCCAGAGTCTCTGAATCCATAGACAGAGTCCTGTCACTCATCCCTCTGCCAGGAATGGAGCCAGGTCACTTGAGGGAGGGTCTTCAATCGTGTGCTACAGGGCTCTGCCTTCATCTTTGGCCAATTCAAAGTTGTCAAAAACTTAAGTATAGCCGGGCGTGGTGGCGCACGCCTGTAATCCAAGCGACTTGGGAGGCTGAGTCAGGAGGACCACGAGTTCAAAGCCAGCCTCAGCAACTTAACAAGGCCCTTAGCAACTCATTGAGACCCTGTCTCTAAATAAAATATAAAATAGGGCTGGGGATGTGGCTCAGTGGCCGAGTGTCCGTGAGTTCAATCCCTGGTTCCAAAAAAAAAACTTAAGTATATGGAAGGTATGTCAATCTGGTAGCCAAAGATGTTTGGGGGCTCGACCAGGAAGGTCTGAAAGCCACAAGGTTAACTGACTCAATAACTGAGCTGCCCTGTGTGGGGCCGGGCTGAGTGTGCGGAACAGGCCCAGAGGCCACCTCCCTGAACGGCTCGGACGTTACCACTGTGGGCTACATCACAGTAACGGAAGCAGGACTTAAGACCCATCTAAAATCTCTGGGCGCCGGCAATCCATCTAGCGTCCCCCACTCCATCCCCTTCCGGTCCCACCCCAGCCTACACCAGGGACTCACCCAGTCCAGTTCCATCCTCCGCAGACTTGGCCAGCTGCCATTTCTTGTTTTTTTTCCTTTTTGGTACGGGGATGGAACCCAGGGGTGCTCTACCCCTGAGCTGCATCCCCAGTCTTTTCATTTTTTGAGTCAGTCTCACTAAGTTGCTTTGGGCCTCACTAAACTACTGAGGCTGGCCCCGAACTTACGATTGTCTTGCCTCGGCCTCCAGAGTGGCTGGTGTCACAGGCGTCTACCGCGCCCTCGCCTGATACTTGCTCTGAAGGCTGAGGATCTTCCTCTCTGGGCGCCATCGTGGCCTGAACCGCTCCCCATGGGTGGATGTGGATTTTTTTGCCCTTAACATGAATTCCGTGACTGTGACTGACGTCGCCTTGTCTACTGAAGCCGTTTCTTGCTTGGGGCCTCCCCTCGGGACCTTTCCCCTAAGGTTGGAATCCCCCGCCCCGCAACGGCCATGCTTAGGGACAGTGAGTGGGACGCCCCAGGAGTAAACACCAGGTCCTCCTCGGGTCCAGAGCCACGTCACAGCACCGGTCAGAGCCACAGGCTCCTCCTGCCCCATGGGTGAGCAAGGCGACCATGAGGCTCCCTCCAGCTGGGGGAGGCCCTGCTGTCCCACTGGCCAGGCTCCTCTGAGGACCCGATGGCCCCCGTCTATTCCTGCCACAGCACAGCCACTGTGACCTGCGGGAATGGGCTGGATGGGGGTGGCCCTCCGCGCCAGGCCGTACCTCGCGCATCCCCCAACACTGGGAGGACAGAGGCCCTCGGCCTGGCATGGTGAGGGCGAAGCCCTCTGCGCCCAGCGGCACCCAGCCCAGGGCAGTGGGTGGGAATGCACCTCTAGAATCTCTCCAGGTGGTGGTGGGAGGGATGTGCAGGGGCTGAAGTCGGGGCCGTTGTTCCCATGTCACAGTCGAGGAGGGGGATTTCAGAGAGGCCGAGCCGCTTGCCCCAAATCACACAGCTGAAAGTAGTGGCACTGGAGTCCTGTCCTGTCCGACCCTGTGGGAGCCTTGCAGGACCTGCCCGGACCCTCGCCCACCCGCTCTGGACAGGCAGTTCTCCTGCGGGCGCTCCCGGGTTCCTAAGGAAAAGGGAGATCTGGGCTCACCGGCCCTCCTCCCAGGGCCCCTGACCTCCCCCCACGTGGTGGGCCCAGGTCCCCAGCTTTTGGCATGGTTTGCCCAGAGGCCCATAGCCACTGCCCTGGGCTGGCTGCGGTCCCCAACACCTGCGGGCGCCAGGCCTCGGCCTTGGACTTCCCTGTAGACTGAAGTGGTTACTGGAAACACTTGGCCCACCTCTCTGGGCTGCTGGATCGAAGAGACAGTGTTGACAGGGCCCTGGACAAATACCGTGTGCTGGGAGGGCCGTGTCTCCCTGCCAGAGCGGGGCTGGCGGGCCACCACCCAGCTTCCCCCGCGGTGACCTGGGGTGTCTGTTGTGCTCCAGGCCTCGGTTTCCTCACTTGTAGAATGGGGAGAACCACAGAGCAAGCCCCCCTCGCTGGGCCAGGGTGTGGTGATCCACCGTGAAGCCTCCCAGGGGTGCAAGGCAGTGTGGCCCTCGGGACCTGCTCGCAGCACTGGGCGAAGGCCAGCAGTTCCAAATCAGGGGCTCCCTTTGTTCCCTTGCTCCGTCCCTTTCTCCTGAAGGCTCCCAGCTCTGCAGCTGCAGCCCTGGGTTCAAGCCCCAGCTCTGCTGCTTGTGCTGTGTGACCTCAGGCCTGAGATGAGCCTCCCTGAACTACCGCTGTGTACAAAGAACCGTCTGTTCCCATGTCCAGTGCCTGGAGGGGCCCGGCAATGGCAGAGCTGGGGAGCCCTGGTTGAGGAAAAGGCATATGGGGAACAGAAAAGGGAAGGGAGGAGAGCAGGTGGCAAGAGAGGTCGCTCTGGTTCTGGGATTTCCTGGGGAGAGAGGAACAAGGTGCTCAAGGGGGTCCGATTTGGTGTGAAGACCCACAAAGCCACCCCTGCTCCCCCGAGCAGCCTGCAGGGGGCTGAGGAAGGACCCGTGAGGGACCACAGTGCCAAATGCAGTCGGGCTGGCCTGAGCCCTTGGCCTGGTCACTCTGAGGCTCCAAAGGCAAGTGCCTCTCCTGGGACATGTCCAGCCTGATGAGCTCCTAGGACACAGGGCCATCTTGCTGACCCTCATGGGGTCTGGCTATGTCAGTCGCAGGGGCAGCCTCCTGGCCAGGGCCTCCCTGGAGGCCAGGGGAGCGCATGTGCAGCTTGGAGTGGGCAGCGGCCCCCGGTGCCTGGTTCTGCCGCGTGCTGGGGGCACAGCGTCTGGAACAGCCCGTCGGCTTCTCCAGCGCGTTTCCCACGCAGAGCTGGAGGCCACACTGCCCAGGGACAGCAGGGTTTCAGGTCATCGAGAAGTAAGCTCTGCCGTAAGTGCACAGGACATGCTATGACACTGAGCGTTTGTCCTTGGGGGTCTGAAGTCCGTTTCCCTGGGCGCCTCTGCCTCCTCGCTACCCCTGGTGAGCCCACCTGCCCCACAGCTCGATGCAGCCTCCATGGCCTCCTGAGCCCGAGGCCCAGCAGGACACAGGGCAGGTCCAGGGCCCAGGGACCGTATGCAGGCTCTCCTCTCCCAGGGCCCCCTGGCCGTTGCCCTTTCACCTACTTTGGACACTCTTTTTGTGTCTTCTCGGAGGTTTCTAGAGACAGCTCAGTGACCCCATTTCCAGGCCTGGCCTGGCAGGTGAGCAGGCCCTGGGGAGGAAAGTCCACGCCTCCCCACAATCCTCCCCATCAGGAAATTCTCTATCTCAGCAAAATCCAGATAAGGGGTCAGGGCCAGTGGGGGCGGGACAGGCTGGGAGGAAGGCCAGGCTGGGGTCCTGGGAGGCCACCCCCTTCCTAGGCTCTCCCGCAAGACGCCCCCCAGGCCTCAGCCTCACCCCCATGGGTCAAGACTCCACGGGAAGCCTCTGAGCCCAGGGGCATGTCTCCCTCTGCCTCGGTTTACACACCCCCAAGCCCCGAGGAGTGGCAGCCCTGGGCTGCGGGATGGGGACATGGAGTCAGCAAGGCCGCTGCCAGGGGACGGTTCGGATGATTGGGGTGGTGTCTGTGCCGGCTGCTACCTGCCGGCTCCCAGGAGCTCCCACTGTGTTCCGACCCCAGTGCAGGCCCTGGTGGCTGGAATAGAGGACCAGAGAGGGATGCCTCCCATCCCAGGTCACACAGCAGGACTGCAGTAGGTATAGAAGCTGGCAGGGAACTGAGGCCCTTCTTCTGTGCATGGTGTCATCTTGCCCCCAGGGTCCCTGCCACCAGCATGCCAGGAGGAAAGGACGGTTTCACACTCAGTAAAACAGGCTCTGAGGGAGCGGTGCCTTGCTGGGCTCCCCAGCCCTGGGGGCTGAGCCCAGTGCAGCCTGCACCCACCTAGATTCATGCAGCTGCAAATGACAATGAGGGTCCTCATTCAAAACGGATCAGGAATTTCACGATGGTGATAACAGGCCATTAAAATACCCAGGGCTTCCCTCCCTGGGCAAAGGTCACAGCCCAGGAGCCTGGAGGGGAGGAGGGGATAGGCAGGGTGGAGTTCAGGTCTGGCTCAGCGACCCTGGAGACCCTGGCCCTGGGGCTCAGCAGGGCGACCTCCTCCCTGAGCCCCAGGGCCCACCAGCCCTTCCCACTGCCTCCTGCCCTGCTTCCCTTGCTGGGCTGTGGTTCCCAGTCACACACGCTCCTGGGCAGGCCTATGACCAGGGGAGGAGGGCATCACCTGGCTGGAAATGTCAAGATCATCAAGGCACCGCCACCATAGTGTTCAGATGGTGCTTTTAAGAATCAAAATTCATGAAAGAAAAAAAAGATCCAGAAGAAACAAATTCCTTTTTTTTTTTTTTTTTTC
>JAJEJO010004529.1:56948-68604 GCA_020662805.1 Glaucomys volans
CTATTTTGTATTTATTTAGAGACGGGGTCTCACTGAGTTGCTTAGGGTCTCTCTAAGTTGCTGAGGCTGGCTTTGAACTCGTAATCCTCCTGCCTCAGCCTCCCAGGTGCTGGGATTACAGGCATGCGCCACCGCACTCGGCACAAATTCATATTTAAAAGAACAAAATCTTAAATACAGCCAGCACAGCAGCCTGGCTGTCCTTGGTGTGGCCCGGAATGTGGCTGACCTGCAGCCCCCAGGCACAGGTGGCTGAGAGGAGGATGAGGCACAGTGACACTGACAAAGAAGAGGACAGCTAGTGTGTACCCAGGTCCGTGGGCCAGCTCTGTGTGCGCCCAGTGCTGAGCTCCGGCTGTGCCCAGCCTGCAGAGGACCCAGGGAAACAGCACAGGACGCCTTCCCAGTGCAGGTGCAGTGAGGGTAGGTGGAGTGGGCACGGCCACACAGAGTCACTGAGCTGAGGACCAAGGAGGGGCTTCCGGACACCCCTTGACCCTCATGCCTCCCCAGGAGGGGAAGCTCTGACTCAGCCCATTTTTCAGGTGGGGAAACTGAGGCTCAGTCTCAGGGCAGCTTGCCCAGAGCCCCTCAGCCAGGACGTGCTGGATCTGGGGTCCCAGCAGGACAGGCTGGTGGGGCGCTGAGGCATGCAGTAGGGCCCAGGTGGAGTGACTGAGCAAGGATGCATTCTCCACTTAAAGGGGCCATTGCTTTAAGGGAGTCCAGCAGAGCTGTGTCCTGCTCCCTCCGAAAAGCAAAGGTTGGTTCTTCAGGGGTCACTGGTTCTTCCTTCAGGGGCTGAGCCCCAGGGAGGAGTCCTGGCTGGTTGGGATGACCTGGGGGAGGACCACCCACTGCCCCCTGGCGGATGGCCCAGCAGGGGCCCTTTAAGGCCGGCCCAGGGGCAAGTTCATTCACCCAGGGGCCCTGCTGACTCACGCTTATGAAAGTGATTTTCCTGGCCCCGCCCACCGCCTGCACCGCCTCCTCCCGCTGTGAAATACCCTCGCTTCCCCGGCCTCCCACAGCCTCTAGGAGACCCAAGGGTAATGGGCGTCCCGTTTCTCCGGTGGGCACTGTGATTCCAGGTCTCCGAGTGTCCGCCCAGGCCAGGCTCCACCCTACCGGTCAGGTGAGTGGCCTGGGTGAGGCTTCGGGTGGGCGATCCGGGTGCAGGGGGCAGCTGTGGTCAGCCTCAAGGGAGCCAGGCCGAGTGCCCAGGTGGTCTCGAGCAGAGGCCCAGTGCAGGGTCCTCCCAGGCTCCTCCTGCCAGGCCCATGCCAGGTACCTGTCCCCCACAGCCCAGCTGCGGGCACCTGCCAGGCTCCCAGCCCACCCCAGCCCAGTCACACTGCTCCTGGCAGGAAAGAGAGGCGTGGCCAGCCAGGCTGGCTGTGGATCCCGAAACCAGGCTGGGGCTTCCCTGGGGTCCCCACCCTGCTGGTCAGGTGGGGTGGACCATGGAGACCCAGGGCCTTGGCGTCTCACAGACAATGCTGGGTCAGAGGGGCAGGGCCCCAGGAGGGCCTGCAGCTGGCGGGGCAGGGCTCTGGTGACAAGGGCAGGTGCCCGGCTGAAGGGGCACTCCCTCACGCTCACCCCCAGGGCCCCATGTTGCTTTCTGATGTCACTGTTATCTGCCGCTTTGCTCAAGAGGGGACTTGTTCTCAGCTGGACAGGCACCAGGGGGCAAAGCTAGACAGGTACCTGTGGGCATTCCCGGCGACCTGGGCCAGACACCACCTCCTCCCGCCTCAGTTCCTTCCTCTGAGCCGCCGGGACGAGAAAACCTAGTTCACAGGGTGTTGGGAAAGTCAGATGGGCAGAGGGCCACCAGAGGAGCCAGTCAAGGCAGCCGCACAGGCCCCGAGCCGCGAGCACCCGCAGTCGTCCTGGCCCGGGAGGTACCGATGCTGCAAACGGAAACTCACTGAAGACACAACTATTTCCATTTCTTTTATACTATTGGCTTTTGTGAAATTTGAATAATCAACTTTAAGTGTTAATTTTTTCCATCAATTGCCATCTACAATCAAAGGACAAAGATCATATTGTAAATGGATTATTCCAACTCCACAGAACTAGGGAGCATAAAAGGAACTGAAACAGTTGGAAAACCCAAGGTTGTTCTGTGAGTCGCGTCCTGCATCCTGGCGAGGGTGCAGGGAGAGCCCTGGGCCGCTCGGGGCTTTGGGATGTCCTGCACCGGAAGTGCCCTCTGGGTCCAGCCCCTGGGTGGTGACGTCATGTTTGTGGTATCCAGAAGCTTCTGTTCAAGTGCCTGCCAGTTCTGGGAGGGAACTCTGGACCGGAGCACAAGGCCCTGGCAGCAGCTCAGCGCCTCCGCCCCCTGTGAAGGGTGCGAAGGGTGCCGGGGATCGGTTCCATTTCCTCCTGGGTGAACCGCACCCCTGCGGGCGCCGGCCCTATGGAGCAGAGAACGCCGAAGACGCGGGCAGGTGGTCCAGGGCTCAGGCTGGCACGCACATTTGGGGGCTCTGAAGCCTTGGAGCTGTGGCCTCACCTCCTCAGCCTCCGGCTCCTCTTCTGAGAAGTGATTAAAGGGATAAGGCGTAGGGCATGCTCTTTCAGGACCTGTCGCTGGCACTCTGGGGACAGTGAGGACAGACGTGAGGAACCCCAGGGCCATTAGCAGGTGCCCTGAGCACGGGGGAGCAGGGCCTCTGGGAACTGCAGCCCGGGTCTCCACGGTTCTGGACGCACTTCGTGCTGGTGACCAGTGAGGAACCGGCCTTCCCAGCAGAAATCTGGGACCAGCAACCGCCTGGCACTGGCTGTCTCTCCCTGCAGCCAGCACTGGGCAGAGCAGGGCCAGCGGGGCAGAGAGCACTCGCCAGACTGAGGGGGTCTCTGGCAAGAGCCAGCCCACTGCAGGGGATGCAGAATGGCTCTGAAACGGCAGCCTGGCTCAAACCCAGCTGAGCCCACGAGAGCTGTGCAAACCATGAAGGGCTGTGCGCGGCTCTCTGGCCTCAGCGTCTCCATCTGTAACCTGGGAGTGTGCGCTGCGACCCACTGGATGAGGATCCGGTCAGGGGCTGGGCCTGTGGCTCTGGGGGGGCGCATGCGCGGCACATGTGCGGTCCCAGGTTCCATCCCCAGGCGCACACAAAAGATTCAATGTGTGAAGGTGTACGGGGCGGGAGCCCGCTCAGCGCCCCACCAGCTCCACTGAGGGATAGAAATGCTGGTCGTTGGTAATAATTGTCATTTCTGTTGCTGTCCCCAAAGCTTCTCCGGTGGAGGCAGCACAGGGCCCTCCCTGTATGTAGGCCTGGATATCAGCAGGAAGCCACCTTTCTTTCCCCCTGGGAGACACAAGAGGTCTCAGACGCTGGGGACACAGGGCCTGCCTGGATGGGACAGGGAGGCTCTCTGGACCCAAACCAGCTGAGGCCAAGGCCATTCTCAGGGCCATTCTCAGAGCCCCAAGCCCATGGCCAGATGCTGGACACGTCCTCTTGCCTGCAAGGCCACTGCTCAGGCTGCCAAGACACTGGGTGCCGTCACTTAGTGGCAAGGTCCTGCAAACTGGAGAACAGTAGGGTCAGGTGCTGTCACAGGGGGCGACGCCCAGGTCCCCTCCAGTCAGACTTGCTCATGGCGGGTGAAGGTGTTCTGTCGCCGGCTCCCCTAGCTGTGCTCTGTGGGCTGTAAAGGATGTACTTGGGGCCTGGGGGTCGCCCACCCTACCCAACCAGAGAAGTCACCCACACACCCAGATTCCTGCCCCCCCGGAAGGGCTCTGCAGGCCCAGCCCCGCCACTCTGGGTGGCCCAGAACCTGCGTCCACCCCCCACTCTTGACTTGAGAGCATGCCAGCCCTCCACCAGCCTGGGGGGGCATCCTTTAGGGAGCACTCAGGGTCATGGGGCCACAGGCAGAGCCAGTGTGTCACTTAACCCTGGGTTTAAAAGCCAAGTCCACTGAGCAGCCTCTGCCACCTCAGTGAGCCCATTTCGCATCTGTGCAATGGGTTGACACCTTGGTTATTTGTCTGCATGCGCAGGATGTGGAAAAAGCAAAAAGCACAGGACACCTGGCCCCTAGGAAGTGCTAAACGCCCCTGTCCCCTACTCAGCACTGTGCTGCCTTACGGGTCCTGGACGGCAGGGCTCTGAGCGGACCGGGTGAGGCTGAGTCTGCGGCTGCTGCCCCCTGGTTTGGGGGACTTGGAGCAGATGGGTCTGAAGCCCCTGGGGTCCTGTGAGTGATTGGCCACAGGACCAGCAGGGGGCGCTGCTGCTCCAGAGACCGACCTTCTCCTGCCCACGCTGCTCCAGGCTTCCCGGGGAGCGCCCCAGTCCCCACAGCAGGCCACTGGCTCTGGTCCTGGCCAGTGCACGCCCCCCCAGGGGCACTCCAGTGCCTTATCCCGCCTGCTCCTCAAGGACCCTGCAGCAGGGAGGCAGGCTCAGCGGGTCTCAGGAGAGGGCCACGGTCACCAGCTAGGAAGCAACTAGCTAGGCTTTGCTGAGAGACTGGCCGGCCCGCTGGGGCGCTGGGGCTGCAAGGCTGGGCAGGGCTTGCCCCTGAGGGGACAGAGAAGGCTTGGGAAGACAGGAGACTTCCTGGCTGAGCCTCAGAGGGTCGGAGCTGCCGGAGGGCCAGCAGGGAGAGGAGGGACTGTCCTGCGACCTGTGGGCGCAGGGGCCTGAGCTAGGGAAGGGAGGAGGGGCGTCGCCCTGTGAGGGGCCTTGGGGGTGCCTTGCCCACGGCCCTGAGGGGGCCACCCAGTAGCTGAGAAGGGCCCGAATGACCCCAGTTTCCTCTCTGCCTCCAGGCCAGCCCCAGCCATGAGCTCTTCTGGGAGGGGCCCCTTTGGCGCCAGCAGCTCTGAGCCGCTCCCCGTGGTCATCATCGGTGAGTGTCACCTCAGGTGGGGCAGGCGGGCTCTGACCTCCTGACCATGGTGGTCTCTAAGTCACCGAGCCAGCACATATTGCTCGGTGGCTGAACGCCCTGTAGGTCCTCGCTCCCCAGGAGGCCAGAATGGGAGGACCCGCTGAGGCTGGGGGACGGGCCTAAATCCTTGCTGGTCCCTGTGACCACGCTGTGTCTGGCACTGTCCTCGGTGCCCACACAGGAGCACAGAGCCCTGGCATGAGGCTCCCGTCCTCCAATCTGCAAAACTGAGAGAGACGGGTCTCCCAGGGCAAGATCAGGTGGAAGCAGTGTGTCCACCCAGGGCATCCGTACCATATTCCAAGGGGAATAGGAGGCAGGAAAAGACAGGAACGAGAAGCCTGGGCCCGACCCAGTGCCCAGATAAGGACACCTAGAAGCTCGGATCTCTTCGGGCTGGCAGCAGCTGGCTCCACCGGGGCTCTGCCCCCTCCGCAGGGCCGCCCTGGCTCTGGGTGCTGTGTCTACTCCCGCATCTGATGGGCCAGACTGTGCTCCAAGTGACCTCAGAATCTCGGCTCGTCCCTGGTTCTCTGAATGGGTTTGAATCACGGCTCATCTACTTGTCAGCCGGGTGATCATGGGCAAGTTACTTAACCTCTCTGTGCCCCAAGTAGAAAAGGAGGAAGAGAATAGCATTTCCCTCACTGAAGTACACGGTCAGCTCCCCAGGTCTGACCCTGTCCTGTCCCCACAGGCAACGGCCCCTCGGGCATCTGCTTGTCCTACCTGCTCTCAGGCCACACCCCGTACGTGAGACCAGACGCAGTCCACCCGCACCCCCTGCTGCAGAGGAAGCTGGCTGAGGCTCCGGGGCTCTCCATCCTGGACCAGGTGGGCTTGGGGGACAGTCTCAGGAGGTCACCCCAGCTCTCCCAAGGAAAAATCTAAGTATGAGTTCCCCAGAGATAAGGCCAGCTGGGGACAAGGAGTCCACGAAGTCAGCCACAGAGAGCAGGAACGAAATCGGGCCACCTCTCCAGACCCACTAGTGCCACCTGAGCTGTGTCACCACACGCCAGCAGTGGCTCTCAGCCAGGGGACATTTGGCTCCCCTGGGGATGCTTGGCAGTTCTGTGACTATCCTGGCTGTCACACTGCCACTGCCCCATGGGGTTGAGGCGAGGGGCACTGTGGAAGGTTCTAAGGCTCAGTCAGCCACACAGACGGGGACCCACCAGGGCAGGCAGCGCCGGGCTGAGCCCACCCCGCTCCACACTTCCTTCCCCAGCCCTGAGGGCCGCGCCTCCTTCCTCCTCCCACCACCCCTGCACCTGCTGCCTTCAGGGAGGCTGTCCTCCTCCACGTCCCTCCAGTCAGCCTCCAACCTCCTAGGGCTCTCCTACCCCCAACTTGGGGTCGCGGACAAAAGTGTGACCCACCTGGGCTGGATCAGGGTTTTTCAAGATGCCTTTTCCTGGCCCAGTAATTTCAGCTACTTGGGAGGCTGAAGCAGGAGGACCACAAGTTCAAGGCCAGCTTCCACAACTTGGCAATACCTTTTCTCAAACTAAATAATAAGAAGGGCTGGGGATGCAGCTCAGTGGTAGAGCATCCCTGGTGTCATCCCCAACATGGCTGGATCAATCAATCACCAACGCCTTGATAGCACAGCACAGATAAGGGTCCCACTCCAGGAACTCTGAGACACTGAGTTTGCCAAAAACTAAACAGTAAATGTCCCTGTGGGACTTCCCAGAGCCTCGTGGGAGGTAGCACCTCCAGGCTTACCTGACCTCCCCAGGCTTGGGGTAGGAACCAAGGACCAGGCAAGTGCTGGAGTCCCCTCTACACTTCCCACTCAGCCTGTGCTCTGCGTCCTTTGGGCTCCTGGAGACCCCACAGTGAGAGTCCCCTCAGTGACAGCCGTGCTGTAGACATCTCCACGGGGCCAAGGACCCCAGCGCAGGGAAATGGCCCCGTCCAGTGCCCCCCTTCTTCCCGGCTTCCCCCAGCAGTCCCCTGAGCTGTGCCCCTCTCCAGGACCTGGATCACCTGTCCGAAGGCCTGGAAGGCCGCTGCCAGAGCCCCGTGGCTCTGCTCTTTGATGCCCTCCTGCGCCCAGACACGGACTTTGGGGGCAACGACGAATCCGTCCTCGACTGGAAGCACCAGGAGGAGAGAGCCATCCCCCACATCGTCCTGGGCCGCAACCTCCCCGGCGGGGCCTGGCATGTGAGTGGACCAGGGAGGCGCTCCCTCCTGTCCCCACTGCTCTTCCCCTCCTGCAACCCCTTCCCTCCTGCCCGGTGGTGGGTTGCGTCGGGTCAATGAGGCCTGGGCCTAAAGACCCTTCTCCACGCAGTCCATCGAAGGCTCCATGGTGACCCTGAGCCAAGGCCAATGGATGGGGCTTCCCGACCTGCAGGTCAAGGACTGGATGCAGAGGAAGCGCAGGTAGGTGGCCCTGGAGTGCAGGTGGAGGGGAGGGAGGACCCCAGAGGCAAGGAGCCAGAGGTGGTGCTCCGGGCTCATCTCTTCTGCTTCCTCCTCCAGAAGGAGCTTGAGGCCCAGGTAGGGAAGGGGCGGCTGGGACCACCCGGGGGCAGAGGGGGCAGTAGGGCTGGGCCCCCCGACTTCCCTCCCCTGACCTGTGTCCCATGGCAAGAAGGGGGGACTTGGCCCTGCCCACCCTCGCCCAGCCAGGGACTCTCCAGGTCACCTAGTGGGATGGACTCTTTCCTAAATGGCTGCATTTACAGCATCACCACGGAACATTAAAGCTGAGCAAAGGGACCCCCAACCCAACCCCTCCACCTCGTCTGGTCCCATTGGGGTCTTTCCCCACCTTGTTTCCTGCTCCATCTTGACCCCCACGCCCCTCCGACCATCCTGGAGTAGCAGAGGAATAAACCCATCCCAGCCCTGAGGCTGCTCCAGGACACAGGGTCCCAGGGCGGGGTCCACCCTGCCGGCGAAGCTACCCCCTCCCTGTGCTGCGACAGGGCTGTCTCCCCGGCCAGCATGGTCTTTGACACATGGACTCCACCGTGTGGAGATTCAGCAGGGGACTCCGGGTTCGCACAGTAAGGGGTGATCCCACGGGCTGGACCTCAAATCTCACCTGTGGCCCTCCGTCCCCCCGCTGATGGCAGCTCTGAACAGTAAGAGCTCCCCGGGAGGCAGTGTCGCCGCCCCTCAGGAACCCCGGTGACACTGACGAGCACAGGGCCTCCTGCTTCAGTCAGGGTGAAGCCCACACGGGCCTGCCCCCTGCCTAGTGGCGCTGCCGTGGTCACCGACACACAGCCAGGTGCAGGGCTTGAACCCTGTCCGATGTGTCGTCACGTGGAACATCTCAGGACAGTTCTAACAGTTTTTGCAAAAACAGAGAAGAGGGAGATGACAGAAAGCACCCAGGGTTCAGGTCTTAGGAGCAGCCAGACAGGCTGGGCCAGCTCGGTGGCCTGGGGCACAGACAGCCCCTGCCCCAGTGGTGGCACTTAGTCAGAACCGGATTCTGTCATCTCAGCCAGAGGCCCACGAGCTGGGCAGATGACATCGCGTAGGCCAGGCGGCAAGGCACACCTAAGCCAGGGGGACGCTTGCCCCAGCCTTGCCCCTGGTCACAGGAGCAGTGGAAAGAGTTGACAGCCCACACTCCCAGGGCCTGGGGCTATGCCACTGGCTGGGGGGGCGTCAGGTCAGTTTTTAAACTGAAACACAGCCCGGGGGGGGGCCCCCTCAGTGCGCACGCCTCCCAGAGCCCCTGCCTCCCAGAGCCCCTGCCTCCCAGAGCCCCTGCCTCGGCCCCAGAGGCAGCCTCAGAGCAGCTCGGCTGCTCCTGAACTCCACGGTCACCCGGTGGAGCCACATTCCCATGGAACGCTACTACCCTGTGGGTCCTAAGGGAGGCCAGCGTGTCACCACCACCAGTGAGGTTGGCTCAGGCTCCTGGTTTAGGTCAGTGCCCCTGGTCCCCCCAGCAACCCCTGAAGCAGGTCCCAAGGCCGCGGTCACCCTGGCTGCACCAGAGGAAACTGAGGCCAGGTGTTTCTGGCACAGCTCAGCAGCAGAGCCAGGACCCAGGCAGGTGGCTCTGGACGACCCTGCCCCAGCGCCACCTCTCCCTCCCCCAGGGGCCCCTGTCAGCTCCACTTCACAGAAGGGGACAGAGGCTGCCCAAGGTTAAACCGCCCAGCCAGCCCCCAGCTCCAGGCCTGACCGCACCATGCTGGCCAGGCCCTGCCACCCTGTCTGCTGCCCCTCTCTGACACCTGCCCTCACCCCCGACAGAGGTCTTCGCAACAGCCGGGCGACAGCTGGGGACATTGCCCACTACTACAGGGACTACGTGACCAAGAAGGGTCTGAGCCACAACTTTGTGTCTGGGGCTGTGGTCACGGCTGTGGAGTGGGGCACACCTGAGCCCAGCAGCTCCGGAGCCCCGGGCCCCAGCCCCCTCTTCCAGGTGAGCGGCTTCCTGACCACCAAGGACAAGGGCCAGCAGCCCTTCTCGCTGTGGGCCCGCAACGTGGTCCTGGCCACAGGCACATTCGATAGCCCAGCCAGGCTGGGCATCCCCGGAGAGGCCCTGCCTTTTGTCCATCATGAGCTGTCGGCCCTGGAGGCGGCCACACGGATGGGGGCCGTCACGCCAGCCTCAGACCCCGTCCTCATCGTGGGCGCCGGGCTGTCTGCGGCCGATGCCGTCCTCTACGCCCGCCACTACAACATCCCGGTGATCCATGCCTTCCGGAGGCCGGTGGACGACCCTGGCCTGGTGTTCAACCAGCTGCCCAAGATGCTGTACCCCGAGTACCACAAGGTGCAGCAGATGATGCGGGAGCAGTCCGTCCTGTCGCCCAGCCCCTACCAGGGCTACCGCAGCCTCCCAGAGCACCGGCCCCTGCTCTTCAAGGAGGACGGCCAGGCTGTGTTCCAGGACCCACAGGGTGGCCAGCAGGTCTTCGGGGTCTCCCTGGTACTGGTCCTCATCGGCTCGCACCCTGACCTCTCCTTCCTCCCTGGGGCGGGCGCGGACCTTGCAGTGGATCCCGAGCAGCCCCTGAGCGCCAAGAGGAACCCCATCGATGTGGACCCCTTCACCTACCAGAGCACCCGGCAGGAGGGCCTGTACGCGGTGGGGCCGCTGGCCGGGGACAACTTCGTGCGGTTTGTGCAGGGCGGGGCCCTAGCAGTGGCCAGCTCCCTGCTAAGGAAGGAGATAAGGAAGCCGCCCTAACATCGCCTGGTGTCCTGGCGCCCAGGCCCTGAGGAGGAGGGAGATCACCACGGCCCTGCCAGCAGCAGGGCCTGAAGATGCCGCATGGAGGGGTCTCCCTGAGGAGACGGAAGAGCCGCGAGGCCGCTCTCGTGGGTCAGGAGGAGTGGGGGACACACGCTGCCCCACGCTGACCAAGGCCAGGACAGGAGCAGTGGCCACAGGCCAGGGTGGGCCTGGGTCTGGGACCTGGGGGACTGTTGCCAGTGTGAGCTGGGGTCACCAGGGCCAGCTGAGCACCCCACCAGGAAGAGTGCTGGTCCCACTCCTTCCAGAATCAAGTCACAAATAAAACCAGTGTCTGCCTCCACTCCCACACCTAAGGACTCTGTGCTTGGGTAGCAGGCTGGGTAACCAGAGTCCCGGACTGGAAGCTGGGGCCCCTGAATGAGGCCTATGGCTGGGGGTTGGGAGTGACTAGAAGTTCAGAGACTGTGCACAGAGGTGAGCTCTGAGAGCAAAGTCCACAGCAGCCCCGCAGCCTGGTCAGCCCTCCCTGGGTCTGTTCTTGTCCCAGTTCCTTTCAGCCACTCATGCTCATCTTGCTCCTGCCTGCCTGCCACAGGGCCTTTGCACAGGCTGGTGCCTAGCCTGAGGCACCTTCCCTGACCTATTTAACTCCTCCTCCTTTAAATCTCTCAGAGTAAGAATCACTTGCTGTCGTGTGGTAGTGGCACAGCCGCAATTCCAGCGTCTGGGGAGGCTGCTGAAGAATAACTGCAAAGTCCACCATGCCGGCCTTAGCGACTTAGCAAGACCCTATCTCAAATAAAAAATTCAAAGTGCCGGGGATGTTGTGCAGTGGCAGAGCAGCCCTGGATTCAAGCCCAGTACCAGGAAAAAAAATTTACTTCTTTTAGGGAGCCTCTCTGGCACAAACCGCTAGGCTGCCCTCAGGCCACTCCTGCTCTCCTGGCCGAGGCAGGTCAGTTCTTATTCTTGGTTTATTTGGGGATCCAAGTGTCTGGCTCCGCACTTGGCTGTGAGCTCCAGGAGGCCAAGCACGGGGCTCCCTTGCCCCTTCCTGGAACCCAGCCCAGCAGAGACCCGCCTGCAGAGGCTTCTCCTTAACCAATCCTTAGGATGGACAGACAGACGCACGAAGCGTGAGGGGAGCAAGGCGTTTGGGGCCAAGGCGTTTGCTAGGGGGCGGCGTCGCAGAGGGCAGGTCGGGGCGCGGGAGCAGCGGGGCGTGGGCGGCGCTGGGCTGCTGGGGAGCTGGGCAGCCGGGCGCGTGGGCGCCGAGCCTGGAGCGGAGCCGGCAGAGGGCGCTCCGGGCTCGCTGGACACCGCGCTCCGGCCCCTGCGGCGGCGCCACTGGGGGACCTTAAGGGGACAGCGGGACACTTTCGGGGGGCAGAGCAGGGGCTCCCCGCCCCGCAGCCAGGCCCCCAGCGGCCCCTCCGCGGTCGGGCCGGGGTCGGGTGCCCAGGCCCCGCGCCCGGCGGGCAGCCCCCTGCCGCTGCGCACGGGTGGGGGCGGCGGCCGCGGGGCACGTGGCTC
>JAJEJO010004529.1:69004-83632 GCA_020662805.1 Glaucomys volans
CGCGCCTGTGCAGGGCCGGCGCGCACAGGCTGCTCCGGGAGCCGCCGCCGCAGGGCCGGGCGCTGGGCGGGCTGCTGCGCTGGGTGGGCGCCAGGATGGGCGAGCCCCGGGCGCCGCTGGCCCCCGACGCCCCCGCCGCGGACCCCGGCCCCGCCGCGCCGCGCGGGGGCACCGCCGTCATCCTGGACGTGAGTACGCGCGGCCGGACCGGCGGGCCCCACCTCCCTGCGCAGGAGACCCCGGCCGCCCGCCCGGGAGTCGCGGCAGGACCCCTGCGCCCCTCCGCGCCCCCGAGCGCCGGCCCCCGGCGCCTCCGCGTCCCGGGCGGTCTCCGCTCGGACCGGTCTCCCCGCTTCTCCGTCTCCTTCCACTTCCCGGGATCCGGGCGGGACCCTTGAGCCCCCTGCGCCCGGCCACCGCCCCCTACTTCTGTCCCAGGCAAACCATCTCTATTTACACGGGGGGACGGGGCCCCGCCGCCGCCAGCCCCCGTCCTCTCCCCCGGATTCCCACCCGGAGCGATACTTTTGAGACCCCCACGCCCTTGGCTCCCACCCTTCTCCTTGCTCTGGACCCTGAGTCTTCCTGTTCAGAGACCCCTCGCCCCTGCCCAGGCACCGGGACAGCCGAGCCCCCGCTGCCTTCTCCATAGAGCCAGACCCCCGCCCACCCCGGGGCTGGGACCCCTCTGGCTCCCCACCTACTCCACTCTGAGCCTCTCTGGCCCCCCACCCTCCCCTACCAAGAGCTCCATTCTCCTACCCCGCCTAGCTGCTCACCCACCCAGACCACCCACAGAAGCCCACCTCACGCTCCCAGGTCAGGTGGGGGAGGCTCGGGGCAGCAGGCCTCCTCCCCCACCCCCAACCCCACCCCCAAAGAAGCTGGCAGCAGATGGAGGGGGCTGGGGGAGGGTGCAGGGCCCAGTGGGGTTCCTCTGCGTGTGTCATGGGTTCTGAGATGGTTGGGCTGTTTCCGTCCGAGTGTGTGCACGTATGTGTACCACGGTGTCCCTGCAAGCAGGGGTCCTGGGTTTCCTGTCTCCCCCTCCTCTAATCCCTGACCCGGAGGGCAGGACTGGAGGGGGGTTCTGGGGCTTTGGGCGTGAACACCCACTTGTACACTTGTGCACACACACACACACACAGCAGGGCACTCAGCTGCACTGGGGCACTGGCTGAGCTCAAGCTCAAAGTCCTGGGCAGAGGCTGCAGTGCAACCTCCCCATGCGGAGAAGCCCTGCTCCGGCCTCTTGCTGGTGCGTGGGCTCAGGGCAGGAGCCAGGAGGTCCTCACACCCACTTGGAGGCAGCCACGCCAGATGCCCACTGTGCCAGATGCCCACTGTACCATGTCAGTCCCAGGCCAGGACCTGCCTCAAGGAACCTGCCCAGTCAGGAGCAGCGGCAGGGGTCCCCAGTCTGGGTCTCTGGGGAGCCAGCAGGGGAGGGAGGGAGGTGGACAAGCCTCCCTGAGTGCGGCCTCCTGTCACCTGTAGGGGTGGAGGGTGGGAAGGCCATCTGTCCTTCACTCCAGGTGTGGATGAGGGCAGATGGCCGGGTGGGTGGTGACTCCTGTGTGGCTCACTGGGCCCGGTCAGAACCCCCTGGTGTCTGTGGGAACCTGGGGAGATTGCGAATGTCGCTGCCCTCCTGGGAGGGGGTGGCTAAAATAAGCCAGTTCCATTGGGTGGGGTGCCCGTACCCTGAATCTTTCTGACTTCATTGTGCTGGTGAGTCAGCCCCCTGGGGGGCTGGCCAGAGAGCACCTTCTGACTCAGTGGGTCCGGGTGGGCTGACAGGCCCCAGGGGGCAGCCGCGGGGCAGGGAGCCTCCCTCTGGGGGTTGCCAGGTCGCTGCAATGGTTGGCTGTAAATACATGGACCCCAGGTCTGCCCCAGGGCACTGCATCCCCTCGCTCTGGGTGCAGCCTGGGTGGTCTTCATGTCCCAGAAAGGGCAAGCCCCTGCCTCGGTCCTGGGTGCCCAGTGCCTGCCACCAGCCTGACCTTGAGGCCCAGGCGGTCTGGAGAGGCCTGCGGAGTGCCCGTCTCCGATTCAGGCCGGGTGATGGCTGCCCTCACCCTGCCCTGCCCACCGCTGGTTTTCTGAGCTCTTGGCCTCCTGCCTTCTCCCACTCCCCTGCCCACACAGTGAAGCTGTCCTGCCCTTGCCCTGGAGGTCGCCTCCTTCACACTTACCCCGGCCTCCCTGGAGAAACCCTAGGGTTCTGGAGAGGGTGGGGTTAAGCTGGCAGCCCTGTGGGACCTTGCTGAGTGGGGCTGTTGCCCCTGAGCGCCAGGCAGTGGCGAGCTGTGGGGACCGTGGCTAGACACACCTGCAGGGATGTGTGTGGGCACATGAGTGCAGGGGCCGTGCGTCTGCCAGAGGCGGTGGGCAGGCTGTGGGCGGAGGGAGAGGGGGCGGCCGCTCCCAGGCAGGGCTGGGAGCCTCCAGGGCAGCGTCCCTCCCCATCTGGGCCCTACCGGGGGCTCCTCCTCAGGGGGCGCGTGGAGGGTGCCTGCCCCTCGCCAGCTCAGGGCTGACTCCACCTCTCTTCCCTGCAGATTTTCCGACGTGCGGACAAAAATGGTGAGTTTCCTCGTGGGCCGCCTGCTGAGGACCAGGCTTCCGCCCTGACGCTTCTCAGGGTTGGGATGAGGGGTAGGGGACGGACAGCCTTCAACCTGAAGGTTAAGAGCACCAGATGCTGAGGGTCCGCAGGTCTGCGTCTTTGATTCGGAGAACGCTTGGCGCACTTCTGCTTGCATGGCCTGCATGGGGTGTCGGACTGGTACCCAGAACCCGCCCTTTAAAGGAAGCCCCCAGCCTCATTCCAGGCCCTTCAGAGCCGTGGCACATCCTCCTAGCCACTCGCTGCAGTGGCGGCAACTGCCCTGTTCTGTCAGTGCCCGATGACCCCAAGGGCTTAAGTGGCTTGTCCCAGGGTCACCCAGCAGCTGCAGGAAGCCAGAGCTGCTCCGTAGACCCCAGCCCTCCCCTGTGTCTCGGGCAGTGTGAGTGGCACGTTGCTGTGGCCCTCCCTCCACCAGGAGGAAGGCAGGGGTTAGGAACTAGGAGGTGCGGGAGGCCGAGTGCTCCTGGGGAGGGGTCTCACAGACAGCCACACCTCACCAAGAGCACCGCAGTCACCGCTGGGCTTGGGGCATCCCTGTGACTTCTCCCCAGCCTCCCAGTTCCCCACCTGCACACCGGGGTGATGGACCCTGCCTGGGCTTTTGGGGAGGGCCAGGTAGGAGCCGAGGGTAACAGACATTCTAAGAGAGAACCAGGGAGCCCAGTGTGTTCCTTCACGGAGCGCCAAGCCCAGCTGGGGAGGGACAGGGGACAGGGGCCCTTCGCCCAGCCCAGGGTTCCTCCCCCGTGTGGGCAGCTCTGGCCTCCCCAGCACCTGCTCACCCTGGAGTCACCGTCCATTGCCTCCCTGGCTGTTGGGGGTGGGAGGCAGGCACAGAGGACCTGGTGGGCTGGAATTGGTGTCAAGAGGTCCCCTGCCTGACCCCATCCCTGGGCGTGAGGTGAGCTCAGGGTGAAGGACGTCAGTAGCGATTCCACGGAGCAGAGGAGGGAGAGGATGTGGGAGGTTAAGTGGTGCTCGAGAAATGGCTGCCGCACTGCGGCCTGCAGAGCCTCCCGTGTGAGCCGGAGGAGGCCCGTGTCCTGGTGCAGGGTCCCTGGAGTGAGTCTCAGCAGGGTCACTGCCCAGGGCTGGCCCTGCTGCTCCTGCAGGCTGGAGGTCTTTGCAGGTAGGCATTCGGGCTTGTCCCCTGCCTCAGGGCTGCTTCCAGCACAGCAGGGCCTGGGTGACCTGCAGGCTGGGTGAAGGATTGCGTTGCTGGTGGCAGGAAGGCTGCCTGTCCCCCTGATGCCAGGTGCCTGGCTCTGAGCGCAGGTGAGTGTGGCTGGGGCTCCACACACCTGCCCATCGAGTGAGAGCCTGTGACTGCCGTCCGCCCCAGGTGTGTGGTGGCGCCCTCAGTGCCCGTCCACCCTGTTGGAAGCTGTTCCTGCCCCCTGCACACAGCTGCAGGGACCCGCAGTGTCGTTCCTGCAGCCTCCACGGAGGCCAAGCCCACTCCTCCCTGGATCCTACATCTTCCCACTGCTGCCCTGTGGCCATGAAGGGTTGTCACTAGGGTTAACGTGGGTGTGAGATGCCGGTTCCAGCAGGAGAGTCCAGGTGCTGGGCCTGCAGGAGGTGAGGCAGGGCCCCTCCTCTGCCCCTTGCAGGGACAGTGGCGGCCAGCCTCTGCAGCACCTCTGCCAGGGAGTCACATCCTGGCTCAGCTGCTTACAGCTGAGCAAGAATGTCACCAAACTCAGGGTCTCCATTTCCCCACCTCAACAAGGGGATACTAACAAGCCACCCCAGGGCTCGTGGGCAGAGCGGAGCTCCAGGCTTGAATCGGAGGAAGTCAGTCTGCCAACCCAGCTGACGGGCACTGAGAAGGGCCGCCCACGGGCATGGCTTCCCACAGCCATGTGCTGGCGCCCTGGGCGCCCTCGGAACCTGGCCCCCTGGTGGGGGTTGTGGCGGTCCCTGAACGCCCACAGTGCGTCAGGACTCCTTGGATGGGCTGCGCCCCTTTCCCAGATGACAAAGCAAGGTGTGGAGCAGGCAGATGGTGTTCCTCAGGTGGCAGGGTGGGGGGCTCTGACTAATGCTGGAGGTTAAAAACAAGGTGTGGGTGCAGAGCAGGGCAGCCTGGGAAGTAGGGTGCCAAGACGCAGGCGTGGAGGGTGGAGACGCACGCTAGCGCACGACGGTGTGGAGCACAGCCCACGCGCCTGCTCCAGGTGTCCATGGGAAGGACTGGTAGAATGCTCGGGCGTGGGCACAGGTGTGCGACGTCCACCCAGCCTGCAGGTCAGAAAGGCAGAGCCCCTGGAGATGACACAGCAAGGACATGAGGACTGGCCTGTCATGGGGCACTCAGGGCAGAGTCCAGCTTGCCCAAGGCAGACAGGACAGCTGGTCCCCAGGAGGAGGGGTCTGATAGGCAGCCTGGGGTAGAAACCCTTGAAGGCTGGAGAGAGGCGAAGGCCAGATACCCTCTCACCCCAGGGACAGGGACACCAACAGGCTCTTGAGGTTTGAAAGGCCACTGACACGGGCCAAGTTCATGCTAATTAGCAAAGACACCTGCAGAAGGCCCTGCTAGCATCAAGTGGAGGTGGCAGCGCGGGGCCTGCGGGGCGTGGCTAATTGGGCCAGAGGCCTGGGTGGGAGGGTGCTTTCGCCTCATTAACTGATACAGGTTCGTTAGGCCGGTGGTTGATGTTCAAGGTGAATGTCAGCAGAGAAGGCTTTGTGAGCAGGGGAATGGCAGGTCGCTGCCTGTTCTCCCTGGGTGCAGAGGGGACCGGGGTGCTGGGACAAAGAGGAGGAGAGGGAGGCTGGTGCCGGACCCCCGCTGCTGTGCCTGGGGGCGATCAGACCTGGCAGATCAGCTGCAGCCCACGTGGAGGCCGGGCCTCAGCTTCTCCCGCATGCAAAACAGCTGCTGGCTGTCCCTTGCCACAGAGAGTGGGGGTGCTGTGCTGGCACCTGCTGGTTGCTGGGTGGGTCAGGGGTCTTGCTGCAAGACCTGGCCTGGATTGGGCTGAGGGTCTGGGCTCAAGCTGCAGCTGCAGGACCTGGCTTTGTCCCCGACTGCCCCGTGCCTCTTTTTATTCCTATAAAGTGGGGTACCCATGCCTGGAGCAGTGAGGGCATGGAGGGGTGCCACCCCAGGACGCTGCAGTCCTGAGGGACACTGGACCGGCTCCCAAGCACGAGGAGCTTGACGGGTTTCCTGCGTCTCAGCTGACTGGACTCCTCAGGGTTGGCGTTTGGGTCTTTTGTGTACGTGCTTGTCTGGGTGGTTTCTCAGGCCTCGTGTTTGGCAGTTACAAATGCCATCTTCCCCTCTGACACCAAGGCTTGAACTGGATGTCAGGGACACTCACGAGACCCCCTGACACACACATTTGCCTGGGCAGGTCGTGCCCTGCACAAGGGCCCTGGGCTGAGGGAACGGAGGCCACAGGTGCGGGCGGCACTCCACCCGATGCTGGGCTTCACCCCTCAGCAGAGGGAGGGCATCTCTGATCACAAGCAGGTGCCGGGGGGCCGCACGGGGATCCTCATCGTAAGCAGCTGACTTTGCTTGCAGACTCACGGGAAGCAACATGAGGGTATGAGTGGCCGCTGGCCTTCTGCCTGTCCTCTGCTGCCTCTCACAGTTTCCCATAAAGTGGGGGCAGGTGTGGGACCAGCAGGTCTGCCCAGTGGAAGGAGGGGTGTGGACACTTGGGATTGGAGTCCCTGGTGTGTCCCCTTAGCTGACCCCCAGTGGCTCGGGTTGACCTGAACTTGTGAGACCTTCCAGGTGGGACCAGTGGTGTCCTCCACAGACAGACGCATACAGGGGAAGAGGGCAAGCCGAGGGGCGGGAGCATGTGGGGCAGGTGGACATGCCACTCCCCACCCAGAACCACAGCTCCAGCCAGGTGCCCAGCACCTCCTTCCCTCCTGGTTTGGCACTTGCAGGAGGCATCCATGGCCAGGGAGAAGACTTGTGCTGACCATTGACAGGCCTCTCTGGCCGCCACGTGGATGGGCCACATGGAGGGGCCAGGTCCCTCTTCAAAGTTGGGCTCGAGGGCCGGAGTTCTCATGGTCCCTGTGGCGAGACCCTAGAAGCAGCGGGGCGTAGTGTATGTCAGGCTGCAGCCACGGCGTTCTGCAGGCAGGCGGCTGAGATGGGCAGGGACGTGAAGGAGGCCGGCCTAGCGGGCAGACGCTTGTTCTTTGAATGAATGTGAAGTGCTGTTTCCTAGTGAGCCCAGGAGACTAGCTGTTGTAGCCTTTGTTGGTCGGGGGTTACGTGGCATGAATCTGTTGATTTGTACATTCATTGGGTGAGTCTGTGATTCTGTGGACTGGACTCTGCTGATTAACCGGGCAGGGGTGATCTAAAGTGGAGCTCCCCGGCGAGGCTGGGGCCCGCATGCTGGGCGTGGTCATCCAGGCCCAGCGGTCTAGCGTTGCCGAGCGGCCTGGGTCAGGTGGGTGCGCCCAGTCTCGCCAGTCTTACCTGCAGACACAGCTGCTTTGCTGTCTTGCCCCTTGCAGATGACGGGAAGCTGTCCTTGGAGGAGTTCCAGCTCTTCTTTGCAGATGGCGTCCTCAACGAGAAGGAGCTGGAGGACCTCTTCCACACCATCGACTCCGACAACACCAAGTGAGCCTGCATGCCATCCGGAGCAGGCACAGCCGTCGGCAGTGGCTCTTCCTTCTTGTCCAGAAGCAAACTCCATTTCCCAGCCCCCGTCTGGCAGGGGCCCCAAAACCCCCAGACTTGCTCATCCAAGTCAGATCCATGTGGGCTTCACTGCCTGGGATGCTGTGGGGAATGGGCAGGTCGATTCTGCATTGGCTACGGTCACAGATTGGTCTTTTCTGAGCAACTTGGCCAAGCAAGAGGAGGCCCTCGATTTTGCCTAGTACATGTGGATAGTGAGAGCGGGATGTTGTCAGTGACATCTCTTTCCCTACCCTAAGCCAAGCTTCACACTTGCTCCAGCCCCAGATGACGTGGTGTTGAGCCACTTGCCTCAACACGGATCCCAGTCCAGCTCCAGCCTCAGCCCCACTCTTACCCTCTGGCTAACTGAACCCCCTCCAGCCTGCCCATGACCTTGAGCTGCCCCTTGGAGTGTGGCCAGGACACCTTGAGGAAGGCTGTCCCAGCCCAGGTGGACCCTGGGCCCAGGATGAGAGGCAGTGATGCCTGGTGGCTGGGGCCCCCGTCAGAAGTCAGCCTCTGACAGGCACCACTCTCCATTCCCTCCCCGCCCCTCGCCCCTGGCTCGCCCCGCCTCAGTGCCCCCTTCACCCTGTGGTCTGTGGGCTCAAAATGAAGACAGGGCAGTCAGATGGCCCCCACTGCCGCTCCCTCCCTTTTGAAGGACGGAGGGTGCAAGGTTCACACAGGAGGCAGGCTGCGCACGGGAGGGGCAAGGGCAGGCTGCTGACCCTCTCTCTTCCCTCTCCCCAGCCACGTGGACACCAAGGAGCTGTGCGGTAGGTGCCTGGCTGTGCATACCCAGGATGGGGTGCAGGGAGGGATGGGAGAAGGGCCCAGAGGAGAGCGAGGCAGTGAGGGGTGCAGGCAGGCTTGGGGGGCCTGGTGTGAAGGGCAGAATTCCTTGTGACCCCTGACCTTTGCCTTCCCTAACCAGATTACTTTGTGGACCACATGGGAGACTATGAGGACGTCTTGGCCTCCCTGGAGACATTGAATCACTCTGTCCTGAAGGCCATGGGCTACACCAAGAAGGTCAGTGGGTGTGGCCATGCCCTGGAGGTCCAGGGCCTGGTGCCTTTTCTGTGCCATGTTTCCCTGAGCACCCTTGCTCAGTGCCTGGTCGTGTGATGGCAAGTGCCAGGCTGGGCATTGCTGGGGCTCCTGGAAGGAGCTCAGATAAACTGTGGAGTGAGCAGAGCAGCTTGGTGAATGGTCCTGTCCAGGCAGGGTCTGGTTGGGAGCGTGAGGCCCCTTCCCATAGTCATGCTGGTGCCAGGATCCTTCTGAGAGTCCCTGGGCAGGTGCCATCCCTGACAAACTCATGCCTTCCATAGCAGGCTTACGAGACCGGAAGGGGCGTCGGGGTTCCTGAACCTGCCCCCAGAATCCAGCAGCGTCTTGTACGGGAGGCTGGAGAGGCAGGGAGATGCTCACTGGGCTGTGGAATGTGCCCCGGACAGAGGGCTCTGCCCAGGGTCCTGCCGCCTGTCCACCCTGGAGGGACGGGACAGGGCAGCAGAGCCTGCTGCAGGCTGTCTGCCACCCCCGTCCTCTGGGTCCTCTGTGCCTCTCCGTGGTAGCCCTGATGGTCACAGACAACCCACGCCCCATCCCCACTCCCTCACACAGGCTGCTTCCTCTCTGCATCCACAGGGAAGAGGCACAGAGTCTGTCCCGAGGCCCTGCAGGAGGCGGGCCTTGCACAGCCCCACTCCACGTCTCCTTTGACCCTCACGCGGCCCCTGGGCGGCCTCCTCGCCTCCCATTCCAGAGCTGTGGAAACGGTGCAAAGGGTGAACCCAACAGGGTCACAGCCAGAGCTTCAGGCTGCTGGGAGGGGAAACTGGGGCAGGATCCTGGCAAGAGGGCGGCATGCAAGATGGGGGCCACGGGGCAGGAGGCAGCCACTTGGGCACACAGTCCAGGTGTGTGTGTGGAGGGAGCTGGAGGGCCCCCAGGGAGGCCCGTGCAGGGAGCCAGGGCTACAGCCCACCAGAGTGCAGGGGGCCAAGCCGCCTGGGGCTGAGGCCGGGGAGCTTGGCCGACGACGTCCAGCACTCCTGGCCGAAGGACCTGAGCCGGTGGTCACTTCCCTTTCTGAGCCTCTGTGTCTCCATCTGTGAAATGGGAACCTCCGTCTTGCCGTCCTGGGGAGGACTGTGTGACAGCCACTGAGCACAGGGCCTGCACAGAGCAAAGCCACCAGCGGTTTCATCATTAGCTCCTGATGGATGCCCAGGCGTAGCTGAAGGCCCCATCTGCATGTTCTTCAGTGCTGCCCGGTCACTGCTGGGCACACAGCCAGACACCTCCCGGCCTACCCAGGGCCTCCACGGGGCCACTGTGCCGCCTGCCCTGGCGAGGTGCTGCTCTGAGTCCCGCTGTTTTAAAGTATTTTGAGACGGTCAGAGTGACTTCCGTTCACGATGGTCTTTAGAGCATCTTCTGTCCTGAAGCCCCGTGAGGGCCCTGGGTCAGCAGGGATTCTGGGCCAGCTGCTGATGGCCCAGGGCAGGGGTAGAGGGCGCCAGGTGTACCAGGGGCCTTCTGTGACCCCTCTTTCCTCGTCTGGGAGTGGGCAACTCCCTGGCAGGTTTGGGCAGTGCTGGTGTCGGTCCTTGGTCAGGCCCCCCAGGCTGGGGCTGCAGGCCCCGTACAGGACAGGGTCAACGTCTCCTGTGAGTGTGGACCAGCTGGGCGGCCACTCCAGGAACCACACCCCCGCAGGGGGGCTGTGCTCTGTGGCCTTGGGGTGGTCCCGGGTCCTTGAGGTCCTGGAGGTGGTGGCTGCCACTTCTTCATGCAGCCCATGGGTGGTTCTCTTTCCTCGTGTCGCTGGCTGTGGCCAACCGCGTGCATTCAGGCACCCCAGGTCACCAGCAGCGCTCGCAGGCCCTGCTGCCACCCTTCGCCCGGTGCCTCGTGTTTCCTGGTTGTGAGACGTGGGCGACGCCCGGCCGCCTGCTTGTGCTCGGTTTTCAGTCCTCGCTCTAGGATTTTTCCACTAATTATGACATTAATCGCAGCTCCTATTTTAGCAGCCTCTGCAGCCTGCTGACGGGGCGCGCCTGCCCTCCCTCTGTTAACGGCCGTCCTGGGAGGGTGGCGAGTTTTCTCAAATGCCACTGGGCTGGTTTGTTTTTCTAACGATCAAACGATCAAAGGACTTTGCTTAAGCCACGGATGGTGGATTCTATTTTTGGACTTTCGTATTGAACAGTCCGTGGCTCCCTATGGTGAAGCCTCAGTGGAACTTCATTCCTCGGTCACTGCCCGGCCCCCGTCACTGGCCAGCGTTCCCTCTCTCCTGGGAGCAGAGACGGGTGATGGTTTGGGGTGCCTCTCGAGGGGCTTCTGAGCATAAGTCAGCTTCCCGAGCACGGGATCATTTTTCGAATCAAAAATAGAATTCATCTGTGTTTCCAGGCTCAGGTGTTAGCAGGGGAGGGGCGTCCTTTAAAGCCAACCTTGATTTTGTTAAATTTCTTAAAAACTTTTTGTGTTCACTTTAGTGTATTTTTAAACAAAAGGGCCGTGGATGTGTCTGATTTTATAATGAGTTACACATGGTGTGGTCGTACCACTGTTTTTTAAAAATCTAAATACTGTTCCACACAAAACAGGTGTTCAATGTAGAATAAGAACAACAGACAGCTACTCTTACTGCTCAGGTCTTATTTTAAATTTGATCCCATTTCCTACATTTTAAAATCTTTTATTTGACAGAATCATGCCTGAGTGAACTAGGTTGTTCCTAACAACCAATCTGTCACTTTTATTTAAGTTTCAAGGTACATCTTCAAATCTACGTGCAGTTGTTCCAATTTCCTTCCCTGTTCCTGGCGTTCTCGGTTGAGGCTGGGTGTTGGCTTTTTCCCCATATGTGAAACAGAGTAATTGTTTTTTAATGATACATTTTGACCTTTGAATGACATATTCATAGCCACCATGGATTTAAGTGGGTCTTATTTTCAGTCCCACTATCCCCTGAATTATCTGCTGGGTTTCCATCTATTTTTCTTCTTACTGTTGTGATAAAATCAAGCAGACCAGGAGGGTGTCTCCTCTACTTTGTGGTGTGTGGAGGGAAGTTCATCGCATCCTATTTTATCTGTTTTTATAACCATCTTTGGATGCCTGGGAAAACATGGGTACTACCTGCCGAGTTCCAAATCTGAAGAAGATCCTCCTCTCTCTGTTAAGAAATACATACTGTTAAAAGAGAAGATATTTTCTACAAATGTAAAAATGTACACATCAAAGATTTTTTTGTAACTCATGAGTTAATGTGAGAACCAGTAGGATGTTAAAACTGGCTCAAGAAGGATCCAAAGAACACCTCTGTGTGCGTGTGTGCACGTGTGTGCATGCGTGTGTGCGCGTGTGTGCATGCGTGCGTGTGCACACACACAGCCAGGAGTTCTGCAGTGAATTGTGGATGGTGGGAGTGGATCGCTGTGGGTTGCTCTCTGAATTCGCCAGTGTGTCTGGGAGAGCGAGATCCACATCATTCCAGGTGTTCTACATCTGGTGGAGGGTTAAAAGCAGCTCCAAAACGGGATCTCTTTCAGGTGGTCCTGACTGGGGTGCTAGTCAGGACACACAGGGACCTCTGTGCCCTGCCAGAGACGTGCAGGAGGTCCCCTGGTGAGGTCCTTCCGTCCGTGCCCGCCTGGCCTGCCTTCTCCTCCCTGTGGGACGCAGAGAGCTCATTCCTCCGCTGCACTGTTCTCTTGTGATCTGTGTTCCTGACATTTCCCTTTTTGTATCCTTAGCTGTGAGGTTTGATGCCCGCAGACTCATTATATTTTTATTATGTAAATGGTGGGTATTCGATATGTAAATTTTAGGAAGTCATGTGTAGCCCTTCTAGATCGCCCCCGACCCCAGCACCCACCACCGTCAACACTGTAGTTTTTTTTTTTTTTGTTTTGTTTTTTTACCTTCTTTCGTCTGTTTTCCATGCGCATTTCTTTAATTTTTTTAATTCATTCTGTTAGAAAAATTTATTTTCTGCTCCTTACCTGGTATTTTAGCAGCCCCCATGTCATTGAAAATGTTCAGCGCAGGATTTTAAATAGCCCTGTTTGGATCGACTTATTTTTCCTAGACCATTGGACCTGCGGTTCTTCCCGAGTTTTTGCTGTGCGTCCCGCTGAAGCTGCGGTCCTGGCACGCGCATGCGTCCACCCGTTGCAGAGTCCAGGCGTCGTGATCAGCCTGAAGCTCTTAACTCGTTGCGCAGCTGCGGTGCCCGTGGCAGTTCCCCCCGCCGTGGGGGTCTAGCCAGCGTGTCCTGGGCCCCGCGTGCCTCCTCGTCTGCGTCACACTTTCTCACTGACCTGCTCGTCCGCAGGGACGCTGGTCAGACGCGGCCGCAGAAGCTCCGGGTCGCGCTCTTTAGACCCCGCGTCCTCTGGGGAAGGCGCGCCCTGGCGGAGCATCACCCGCACCGCGCGTCCTCGTCCTCGTGGGGCCCGGCCGCCTGTCCTCGGGCCTCGCCCTGTTCTGGCTGCTGCCGTGATGGATCTCTCCTTCTCCGCTCCTTAACTCTCCCTCCTCTCTGGGCGTTCCTCCTCTAGATGGTCTGCTCTGCCTCTTGATTAGGACTTAGAAGTTAAAAACCCTCATCGTCATTTCACCGGTGGCGTTTTCAAAACACTGGACACCTTAATCACATTTTTTATACTTGGCTAATACAAAATGCTTTGTGTTCATTTGGGGAATGAAGGAATTTTTGAGATTTGGGGCTGTTTTTTTCCATAGGTTACTGACTTGATGCAGGGTCATCGAAGTCAGACTGTGAGAGACTCGTGGTCTTTCCTCCGGGACCCTGTGTCCTGCAGATTTGATGTGTGACCACTGAACCTGTGGTCACAACCTCCCCTGCAGGCCTTCAAGCCTCCATGGCTTATGAGATTCCTAAGCATTCTTTGCCAGGAAGATGCTCATCTGGTGACAGTTTTGGAGATTTGCAGATTTGAGTGTCCCGTGTCCTGCTGATGAGTGACCTGTCGGCTGGGTGGGGGATTCTAGCTCTTATTCCCCCCTGGAGTCTGCAGAGCTGCTCTCCTGGCCGAGGCCTCAGTTGTGGCGAAGAAGAAATCTGAAGCTTCATCTGCCCTCCCTTGAAGATAGCTCGCTTTCCTTGGCAGAAACAAGGTCTGTTTATTGGTCTCCATCATTGCCCCGCCGGGTGCTTTGAGCTGCACCCTCCCAGCAGCCTTCTCCTTGACGTTCCATGTCTTTCTACCACGTCTTCTTGTTCCTCTGTCCAGAGCCCATTGCTCACTGGATCGTGTGTGGCTTTAGCTGTCTGCTAGGAGAGATGATCGATCACTGCAGTGCGTCACTGCCTGGAGCTGATGCGTGGGCGTGGGCCAGGATTCATTTTCCCCGGGGGCCTGTCCCCCACAGCCCTGGCCAGTGCTGACACAGGACATTCGGGCTGTGCCTTACCCGCCTGCGCCCTGCTCCTGCCCCGCCTCACTCCTCAGCCCTCTGTCTCTCAGCTGCATTTCCCATTGTTCAGTTATTGCTAATTAATTCCCAGGCAGTGATGGATGGTTTAATTTGCTTTCCTTGAGAGCCTGTTCTCCCTGCTTCCTTGCCAGGGACTGGGCAGGATTCCAAGGTGCTGGAGCGGGTGGCTCCAGGAAGGCAGAACCTCAAGGGCTGGTAGAACGCGGGGTTTGAGCAGCGTCCTTGCTGTCTTCTCCTTCTTGAGGGACTTGGACGAGCTGAGTCTTCCTCCACCTACTGTGGAGACTTTTGCAGCCAAAAGTATCTCAGTGCTGAGAAAAGTCGGCACTGGGGACTTGGGACAGGGAGAGAGTCTGCTTCACAGCACGGAGCCACGCCTGCAGCAAGCCTGGTCATCCCCCTCTCGCTCCGCTCCTCAGAGCTCTGAGCCGTGGGCTCTTCCTCTGGGGAGCAGCTTTACCCTCCGGCTGCATTTGAGTCTCTTCTGTCATTTCTCTGCAGCTACATGAAATTCAAGAGCCCAAAGAATTCTCCTTGGAG
Organism: Glaucomys volans; assembly: GCA_020662805.1. Taxonomy (NCBI): domain Eukaryota; kingdom Metazoa; phylum Chordata; class Mammalia; order Rodentia; family Sciuridae; genus Glaucomys; species Glaucomys volans. The sequence continues at coordinate 83,338 of JAJEJO010004529.1, forward strand.
GAGGGAGGGGGGAGGAGGGAGGAGGGAGGAGGGAGGGGGGAGGAGGGAGGAGGGAGGAGGGAGGGGGGAGCCAAGTTTATGACAAGGTCTTCCCTGAGGCTGTATCTGCTGTAGCGACACCACATGAGTCCTTGCTGGTGCCACTGCCCCCACCAGCACCAGCGACACCAGGATCATTTCCACCACCACCACCACCTTCATGACCATCACCAGCACCATTACCATTATGAGCACCACCATCACCATCATCACCACCATCACTACCACCCCATAATTATCACCACCACCATCACCA